>QMIH01001324.1:15965-81277 GCA_003987875.1 Clarias batrachus | reverse complement strand
GATGACATTCCAGAAGTTTTGCAGTAGTGTATTTTTTCCCCCAGAGAAAATATATAAAGTATATATAAAGAATATAAAGAATTAAACTTTTGGGGATTCTTTTTTAATAAAAGAAACCAAGAAAGAGTATGATATAATTATTAGTTATTAGTTCCTCTTAATGCTCAAAGCATTTTAGCTGTTTATTAATAAACATATATCCAACGATCCATCCTCCTCTGTAGTCCAACTAGGGACAGTGGAGGCCAAAGGTGTATTTGTATTTATTCCCATTATTACAACCTTGAAAGGACTGCCAGGTCCTCTAATTTGGGAATGTCAATTAGCCTAATCTGCATGTCTTTTGTCTGGTGGAGGAAACCGGAATACAAGGAGGAAACCCAGACGATGCAAACTCAATGAGACAGGAATGAAAATCAGACCTTGAAGCTAACATTGAAGCTTCATTGACCTTCATTTCTTAAAGTAATGATGGAATGTCTTTTCTTTTTATTTAACTGGGTGTTTCTTGCCATAATATGGATTTGTAGAAAATGAAGTAGACATGTGTCCAATGTGTCGAAGGCATGTGTCAATCTGTCATCAGCTTTGATGACAGATTGACATATGCCTTGGACACATTGGACACATGTCTACTTCATTTTCTACAAATCCATATTATGGCAAGAAACTTTGGGCAATATAAAATATAATATGCATCCTGGGTTGTTTAACACTTTTGTTCTTTACTACATAATTCCATACATGTTCTTTAATAGCTTGGATGTCTTCATTATTAATGTATAATGTTGAAAATCATTAAAATAGGTAAAGATTACTGAAGGAGAATATGTGTCCAAACTTTTGCACGATTAGGTATGTATGTATGTATGTACAGTATATATGCATGTATGTATCTACCTTTAAATGTACTGTATGAGTTACTTACCTTAAGATACTGTTCATCCCTCAACATCACACATATGTCTGCAGTATAATCAAATTCAATATATATGTCGTACTGAACAGCATACAACTGGGTTAAAAGAGGAAAAAAGAAACTATAATTGTTATTTATAATTATAGGTTACTATGATTATTACTTATATGATTACAATTTATTAAAGATACCATGTCAACCAGATCATGTGTCTCATTAATGATGAAATCTCCAGGAGTGATTTTTTCATGGCTCTTATGGAAAGTCTAAAAAATACAAATGAAAAGTAAACACTACAGTTAAAACCTGCAACTCAATTCTGAGTTTAATTTGATTTTAATCAATTTACCTTATAGACCATCTGAAGAATTTGCACTGATTTCTTTAAAAATCTAACCATGCATTTTTCTTGCGTATAGGTGTGGAAAAAGTCATAGGTCATTTTAGATATTATTTTCATAGCAGGAGTGCGAAAAAGGTCAACAAACGTTTTAAGGAAGGTCGGAGGAAGTTCAGACCACAAGTTCTCTGAAAAAAAGAAAAAAAAGTGATCATTTACTGTATGCACTAACCGAAATACATCTAGAAAAAATGAAATTGGAACCAGCTGGTTCAAATGTATTTGGCCATAGGTGAGTACTGTAATATAACGTATGTTGTGCATGCGTGAAGTATTTTTGTGTCCGAGTTAGTAATTGTACTTTAGCAACTGTATTGAAACAATGGACCCCATGAAGAAAAAGGTTAACAGGGAAGGCAGTAAGAAGTAGGAGATGATTACAGTGGAAGTTAAAAAGGGAATCATGAGGAAGCACAAACGAGGTATGCGAGTGGCCGACTTTGCGAAATTTTACACTGAAAAGTCATACAGAAAAATCTATATTGAAGATTTGCTCAATATCAAAGAAGGAAGAAATAGCTATGACCACGAACTTTATCTGCAAGAGGGCAAAGGCCTTGTAGGCAAGAAAACTGCCAGGTACATCGACAGACAAGTTTAAGAAAAGAAATGGCATCCATAATGTTATGAGGCACAGACCAGGCACTAAGGGCAGCTGAGGCATTCACTGCCATGTTCCAGACGCTCGTGGTTTTGAGTGTTATTTGACGCAGGTAGGTTTAACTGCAGGAAGGTTTTAACTGTGATAACACAGGGGTTTTTTTGAAAATAAAAAATGTCAAAGAGGATCCACATTACAGCAGAAGAGAATGCAATGCCCAGTCACAAGGACATGAAAGATTGTTTCACCCACTTGTTGTGTGCTAATGCAAGCAGTGATTTTAAGTCAAGCTCCCGTGAGTGTATCATTCTGAGAAGCCTTTGAGACCTTAAGGACAGCTTACTGGCGACATTTGAATTCATTAAGGCAAATTCCTTCCTCCAACACCACTCCACAAATTCAGCCCATGGATCACCAGGTCATTTTGAACTTTAGCACCAAATGAATTGAAGCTTTAGACCAAATCACTATTTCAGAGATCCTTCAGATGACCAAAGGAACAAAGCTTATCCTCTGAGAATTTTGGAAAGATCATTTATAAAGGCGGGGTTGAGTTTACCAAGAGAACCCTCAATTTTGCTTAGAGAAAACTGTGGTTTGACTTCATTCTTGCACATGATTTTGAGTGGTTTGCTCATGAACAGGAACCACCAGTTATCGGTGAAATTGTGTCCTTGGGGAAGATCATGGGACGGTAGGTGCGTGAGGACGACATTCATGAGCTAATGGAATCGAACTGATGGATCTGCATCGCGAGCAACAATAAGAAGTTATGGAGGAGATCTGAGAAGGTGGAGGAAAAAATTGAGAACATCCTCACTTCAAATGAAACTAGGAAGATGTGTAAAATGTAGGAAATGATGCAACATTTTGCAGGAAATCACCACCTGACTAAGGCTTAGGAGGGCAAGTGATGACATTTCCGGAAAATCCTCTAAAGGAGCAAAAAGCAAGTGTCATTGGATAGATTCTTTGTTAAAGTTACACAAAAAGAAAAAGATTCTAGTGAGACAACAGATATGAAGTAATTCCGTTGTCCTACACAACACTCCTCTTACCCTCTCTCTCGTCTCCTTCACACTAGTCACCATTCTTATCAAGGATAAAGTGCAAGTTAATTAGTTCTATTTTCACTTTCTATTACTTTTCATTAATAATATTTATAATAAATATTTTTGGGTTGTGGAACAAATCTTCTGAGTTTTCATTATTTCTTATGGAGGAAATTCGTTGTAATATACAAGTGTTTTGGATTACGAGTATGTTGTCAGAAAGAATTATGATTGCAATCCAAGGTTTTACTGAATATGTTATCAAATACAGTGCATCTTGAAAAATTTGAATGTTGTAATGTTCTTTCATAATTCATTTTAAAAAGTGAAACTCATACATTTTAGATTCTGCTTCAGGGGGCAATGTAACCTGGCTAACCCTGCGCTCTGACCCCAGCTTCCTAACTGGGATTTGTGAAAAAATTATTTCACTGTGCTGTAACATGTGACAAATAACTGAATATTATTATTAGTATAATTAGATTAATTACTTTTATGATTTTCACATTGTCGATTTTGCCTTGTTTTCTGGTTTAATATCTTTCAAATTATATTGAAAGATATTAAAAAATTAATAAAAATTCTAAAGCTGGAAAGTTGTTTGATTTTCCAGCTTTGATCTTGTGCTTCCTCGTTTATTCCTCGTTGCTTTTGTTTCACATCTTTGGATTGTTTGATTTGATTTCCCAGTTACAGATCTAACGCACATGTTTTTGATTACAGCTCTCATTTTGCGATTTGGCTTGGACTGATTGATTTTTCAGTGTTAATTGAAAAATCATTAAAAGATTTTCAACCCTCGCGTCCTCACAAGCTCTTTTCTAACATTCAGATCAATCATCTGTGCTTGGATTTACTTTGTCTTGCACCGCCTTGTAACACGTTAAATACATTGCACTGTAAAGCTAAATATTTCCAGACGTTTTGCTTTCAATGAATGTGGTTTACCGCTCATGAAAAACAAAAATCTCAAAAAATGCATATATTTCCTAAAATCAATTAGAAAAAATGTACAATAAAGAAAGGTTGAAAAAAAATATTAATTTATGCTTGGTTAAAGTTCCTTTTGCACATATTGCTGCATAATGCGGCATGGCATAGAGATGATTATTCTGTAGGTTTTATCGAAGACCAGGTTGCTTTAATATCAGCCTTCAGCCTTCAACTGTTGGGTTGGGTGTTTCTCATCTCTTCCTCACAGGTATGCTGATATTCTTTTTGTTATTGCTTAATTAAACATACATCTTTCTTTAAAATGTACTGTAAAATATTGTACATGTAAAAATGTTGAATTGTTGAATTACACAAGTTGAATTGTGTAAACATACTGTACCTAAGTAGCTCACTTTACTGTAACTGATTAGCATTAAACGGCTCAGTTGTTTACTTTTCTATACTTTTTTGCACAATACGAACAAAACACTTTATCCACATTACAGTACCCAAACTGAACCAAAATTACTATAGAGTTTACCTATAACCAAAAGCATACAGGGATTTAGATTTAAAAAGGCAGAAGCATATAACGATGTAAGCTTTGTCTCATGTCCTTGTTGATTCACGGCTTGGATAAGTTCAGGCAGGATGAGGAAAACCCTCAGAGCCTCCACATCAGCAGCAGTAAAGCCCAGAGAGGGAAGAAGATATTTCTCTACCACCTTGGCCACCTGCAAAAGATACACCAGAATACACTGAAGCCCCAGTCACCCTTTTAGGTTTTAAGTCTAAATAAGCAACCTATGTTTTCACAATAAATAAAGCATTAACAAGCAAAGAAGGGTTTATCTTTTTTATGTAACATTTTTTATTGATTTACCTCCAGCAACACCTTCTCCTTCTTGGCCAAACCCTCAAAAGCAGCTTTCACTGATTCTAAATCCAAACCAGAGAAGTGTGTGGATGTTCGGTAATGTCTATCACAACTACAGTACATAAAACAATAAAAAATAAAGTAAAGACTAAATGTAAAAACAATGAAGTTACATATGACGATGTTTTTATTTATCCTTTACTATGGGAAACGATCAATAAATTTTATTCATTTTATAGGAAATATGTTCCAATTACCTTTTCATTATGAAGCTGCCATTTAAACATGCAGACGATGAGAAAACTCTCTTTATTTCTCTGTATTGGGTAACAGAGTAGAGAACACATAAAGAAATCATTCTGTTTATTAGCATGAAATTTGTGAATCATACTACACAGTTAATATACATTTTTAACTATATCCTGTAAGTCTACTCAGCCAAAGCACAGTATTGGTGCTGATCTTTATGTCATACATACCGTATAATGCAGAAATTGAGTGTGGTCAAAAAAGCTACTTCTGAAGTTTATGCAACATGGAAGTGACCGATCTTGCTTACCTAAACATTTTAGGTTTAGGAGAGATGATTTTATATTGGGCCCCAAAATAGCCAGTTTTCAGCATTATACTGTCTTGCTTTAAACAATAATCATTCAACATTAAAATTATTCATATTTCTTTGAGTATTGATACTAAAATTGGTGTAAGCTTCTCAAAAAAATATCTGAAAATATCTCAAAAGCATATCTGTAAAAGTCGTTGCTTAAATTGGTATTTTGGTAAAAGCTTTAAAAAAAAGATCTTCCGTAACCATGTCAAATTCATGTTGCAATAGCTTACCAATTTGGCATTTTAGAATAATTTATTTTTTAGGTTTATGGGTTTTCATGTCAAATCTAAACTGGCCAAGTTTCATCTGAATGACAATTAACATCATTTTAAATCAATAAAGTTAAGGAAACAACATAAAGGGCATAAAATTGTATGTAGCAAATGTGTTTCTTTTTATCTGATAAAAAATATAAATGTGCTTGCATATTTTACAAAAAGTGAAGTATGGATCGGGAGAAAAGAAGCATTTAGTATTATGAAAAACTGTGAGCCTATCAGAAAATTCACTTTTTCACCCTGGTGAGACACTTTTTAACTCCCATACCAGGTTCTGGATGATTATATTACTTTGGCTCTTGTGTACTGGCTAACACTGAGCAGACATAACATCACAATGCAAAACATTATGCCCTGTAATGTGTAGGTTCCTTGTCTGCCACCTTGGGAGCTCTGGCCTCTTGGGGCATGACATCACAAGACCTCTGGGGGGGNGGGGGGGGGGGGGGGCGGTCCTGTGGTGTCATGCACCATGATGTTGACAGCACTTACAAGATGTTGACAGGACCAAACTACAGGCAATTTTAAAACAACAATTAAATTACTTTACATGTTTTTAAACCAGAGAGCTGGAGGAAACCCACCAAGTATGATCATAAATGTTAATGCGTTAATGTTATGTGGTTTTAATGTTATGACTGATCGATGTACATAGCTTGGCCCTGTTGTATGAGACATTCCACATCTCTATGAAAGTAAAGAGTTCCATAGAAATACTCACTTTTTGACTGTCATCCACTGTTCCTCACACTCAGACATCCAATTATTCATCATTTGCTCAGATAAGGTCACTATTTCACCTTGGTTAGGCTCAAGATTACTTTGAGATTCCTAAAACCGCAATCCAAAACAGAGCTTTAGATACTTTGAAAGCAATTTTTAATCTAACATGATTAATAAGCATGCATGTCATATCTTACCTGATGAAAGAATAAGACAAAGGATTGATTCTCGCCTGCAATGATGCGCTCAACTGTATGGATGTCAGGTGCCTCTGTGCATTAATCATTTTAATATTTATGAACTTTGTGGTTGCTTTCAAATAAAAAGACTTTTTTTAAAAAAATCAGACAACAGATTGTTGATTACCTGGTGGCAGCTGTACAGGAAGTGGCACACACTGATTGGTCCTCTGCCCATTTCCAAGTTGTCCTTGTTCTCCACATCCAAATGAGTAGATTGTGTTTGATGATTTAACCAGTGCCAGAGTGTGATTCCTTAAAAACATGGGATAATAATAATAATAATAATAATAATAATAATAAACAAATATTTACCTTTTGTACTGTGTTTGAGTAAGTTACCACATACCTGTAGATTGTGTCTTTTACAAATTATAAACTACACTTTATAATGTGTTTGATATGGGGGGAAAAAACATCACATTACATTGTTTACATTTCATATAAATCTACATTTTACTCTATATAGCATTTCACATTCCAGATTACAGTAGTAGTTCCATTATCAATTGAGTGCAGATAAAGAAGACAAAATGGCATATACATAAGCAAAATATACCTCCCACAGGCGATTTGGGACACGTTTAAACCCCAGAGCGCAGTAACCACACGAGGCTGAAGTTCATCTCTGAATGAGTTATGTCCAAGCTGCCCATAACGGCCGGATCCAAATGTGAAAACTGTTCCTCCCTGGAATAAAAAAATAATGTAGTTGAACTTTCATACAAATATAGTTGGCAAATAATTATTATTTAAAATATTGGCAATAATAATAATAATAATAATAATAATAATAATAATAATATTATTATTATTATTATTATTATTATTATTATTATTAATTCATGTCTTTATTTTCAGTAAAACTTTGGATTGTGAGTAAAATGGTATGTGAGTGTTTTGTAAGACAAGATAGAATTTTTCATAAATTGATAAATGAGCGAGGTCTTGACATACGAGTAAAAACGAGTCAAAACAGCTGATGTTCTAAAACTGACACTTGTGAGACCCTATATTTCACTCACATTACACCAGACAGTTATATAAGTTGTCACCAGACAGATCTATAAAATGGTTTCGATTAGACAGCTACTGTAGGATCTAAACAATTTCGATGTCGCCTGTCCCTGAATACCTATGTGGCTTTGTAAGTGATCTATGAGAATACTATGATCTTTAGTGTCAAATGCAGCACTAAGAACAAGCAAGACGAGTACTGAGATGCAGCCTTTGTTAGAAGCTAAAAACAAGACCATATTATTTTAACTAGCACAGTTTATGTACTATGATGGGGCTTGAAACCTGACTGAAATTTTTCTGCAAGAAGGCATGTATTTGAGCTGATATTTTCTGATATTTTTATATCAACGGAAGTCTTGAAATCGGTCTGTAATTTGTTACAGTATTTTATTAGGGTCTAATTTAGTTTTTTTAAGAAGAAGGTTAATAACTGGAAACTTAAGAGATTAAGGGACATGACCTAAATATAGTGAAGAAGCAGCTCTCCAGCTGATGCAGAAACGTGTTGTTGACTTAGCCGTGGTGATAAGTTACCACATGTGTTTGTGTGTAAAGCTTTTTTTCATTTTGTGTCCAAGTATAGTGAATGTTCTGTAGAAACTGTACTGTAGCCAAAGCGCCAATGAATAAAAAAAAGTAAAAAAAAAAAAAAAGGCTGCATCAGTATGGGAGATTTCGTTTAACAACAATGCAATGTTACATTACAAAAGGAGGCAAAATCATTTGTGTATTCAGTTTCCGTTATTTCTTATAGGGAAATTTGGATTACACGCATGCTTCCAGCATTTGAATTATGTTCGCAATCCAAGGTTTAACTCACTCATCATCTATACCGGTTAATCCTGTATTCTGGGTCACGGGGGCCTGGAGTCTATCCCAGGAGACTTGGGGCACATGGCAGGGTACACCCTGGACAGGGTGACAATCCATCGCAGGGCACACAGACGTACACACACTCATTCACACACTAAACGCCAATTAGCCTAACCTACATGTCTTTGCACTGTGGAGGAAACCCACCAAGCACGGGGAGAACATGCAAAGACGGGAATCGAGCCTGGCCGGGGATCGAACCCGGATCATGGCGGTGCAAGGCGACAATGCTAACCACTACACCACTGTGCCGCCTCCAAGGTTTAACTGTATTTTATATTGTATATAATCATATATATATTTTTGGTCATTGAAACAACTAAAAACAACCAGAAAAACATGTGATCACATGATCAGAATTGAAAATTTAAAAAAGGTGTTTTGAGAGTAATTCAAGGTTGTATTCTGGACCCTTGTTGGAGGGGTAAAAGTATAACATTCAAACTTTAATAATACCTTTGACAAGGTAGCAGTGTGTTCCTCTCCACAGGAAATGGAAACTGTTTTCTTCTGGCTCAAGTTACTTACACAGGTTGGAATGTAAATGTCTGTGAAAGAAGTCAAATAGTTAGAGAAAGTGTCATAAATAAACTTGCCAAATATGCCTAATATCAATTTTATGATTTATACACTACCAGTCAAAAGTTTGCACACCCTTTATAAATATGGTATTTCTGCATTTTTATTTATTTATACACTGTAAAATGCTGAAGGCATCCAAAACACCCAATAATCTAATTTGAACAATTGATATTAAGATGTAGCTGCTACTTAGACTCTGTAAAGCTTCATAGTGACTCTAATATGAGTCGCTGTTTGTTAATTGGTGAGTTCTGAGGCAGATAACGTTAAATTAACATCTCCTCTGCAGCAGAGGTAAGTTTTGCTCTTCCTTTCCTGGGATGGTCATCATAATAGTATACCTGGAATAAAACTTCAATTTTGTTTACCCTCCTTATGTCCCTGGCCCAGCTGCCCGGCGCTGTTCTTGCCCCAGCCGAACACAGCTCCAGAGAGAGACAGGGCAAAGCTGTGGTCTCCACCTGCGCTGATCTGAGCCAGTGGGATCCCACACAGAGACTTGAGGTGCTGAGGAGACAGAGAGCTCGGCTGATCTTTTCCCAAACCCAGTTGACCGCTCGTGTTCCGGCCCCACGTAAACAACTGTCCATCTAAGTGGATTAGAAAAAAGTAACATTCAAAACAAAACACAAACCTAATACCAGTTACGTCAAATGGGGGACGTCACCTAGCCACCAGTATGCTATGTTATAAAGCCTGTGCACCATCACCTGAGAAAGCATGTGTGGCATTACATGTGATTTCTAATTTTGATTTTGAACTTCATTCAGCATTTTCAGTAATCTCTGATCATGGATACATATAAGCATTTTATACACATGCTTATTTTTCCAACCACACTTCTTGAGAAGTTACTCTTCCAGATGAGAAAAGTTCTCCAGCACTGGTAAGGTATCAGGGCCAAGACGAAGAACAAAGACAAAGAACAAAGACGAAGAACAAAGATGAAGAACAAAGACAAAGTCATCATGAGCTGCCAGTGAGAATGTGAGAATGGGGGGGGGGTGCTAAGGAGTGCAGTTGGCATGTGTGCCCATTCTGAGTTCAAGTTAAAACACACCTACATACTAAATCACATGTAAGTCCTCGGTAGGGGTGGACTCGCTAGAAAGGGGTGGAGGCTAGAAAGTTTTGCACCATTTGGACTCGAGGAGACAGCGGAGCTCTGTTAGTGTTTTGTTTTCAGTTCTCTTTAGTTTCTTTTTAGTTCTCTGATTAATAATCCCACATGATCTCCAAACGGGAGTGTCTTCCTATACATGTCATAAGCACTCTCCCAAAAGCCCTGCACAAGTGCTCTTAAATAAATGTTATTACATCCTGTGGAGTGGCTTTCTAACCAGCAAGAGCTTCTTAAAAAGTTGGGAGTAAGTCTGCAACCCAAGACAGAAACAGAGTCTGGTTTAGATGAAAGTGTGAGTTGCAGTGCAACAAGGAGGACAGTGGCTTAATTAACTTGAAATATAAAGTAAATACCATTTGTTAGCGCCATGAAGTGCTGATGTCCACATGCAACCTGTATTACGGTCCAGCTGCAGAGCTCTTTGATAGGCCTGTGACCAATATATATTACAACAACAGCAACAACAGCAACAACCACAACAACAACAACAATAATAATAATAATAATCATCATGGAAACATGCCTGCAAACATTAGATTTGTCCAGAAAGAATACTCTGCCATTTTCATATTCCAGAAGGACAGCATCAGTTTCACCACAGATGATCAAACCTATTTTCTCTTTCTTCAGGTCTACGGTATCTACAAACACATAATCATCATCATCATCAATAATAATAATAATAATAATAATAATAATAATAATATTTCAGAAAACTTGCACCTTTAACAGGTGTATGTGTCACAAGGCAAGTCACATACAAGACAAAACGAGGAAGTGCAAGAGCCAGGAAATGAAACAGCGAGGCTACAAATCCAAAACGAAAGGCGAGAGACGTGAAACAAGAAAACGAAACTACTTGGCAACGTCAAGACGAAAAAACAAAACGCAAGAAAAGGCGGAAGCAGGGGCGTGAAAAGGACACATGACGGCACATGGGGAAAGTGACAGCGTGGGAAAAAACAAGCTGACAGGCATGGATCATGACAGTTCTTATATCTACAGTACTGTAATGTCTGTACCTACAGTTAGTGTTTGTCTGAGGAATATATTAGATTCAAGTATAACTACAGTATATGTTATAAATCAAGATTTTGTCAGCTGTGGGGTAAAACTAGCCCAAATTTATAACAAAAGTCTGTTAGTCATGTCTGAAGCATGTTAATGCTTGTTGTTGATCTCATTTTTGACCAGTAGTTGTACTGTAACAATAACTCTATGGAGTTATGGGCAAGTAAGGTACTGTAAGTTGTATTTCTTTTTAATACAGTTTGTTGAGTTTATGGGAACATTAAATCACACAGCAGATATTGACAAACAAATTATTCAAGTTAAAAAATATATTTTGCTAATAGATATTTTTTTCAGACCAAATATACAGTATTAAAGAGCATACTGAAAATCAAAGCGAAAAAATTAAATCAGAGACTCATCCAAGTTGTGTGAATTTTATCACATCAACTTATAATATAGCTCAGAAGTGTGTATGGCCCCCAGATCCCTTTATGTACTCCTAACAATGTTTGAGTATGGTCCTGATGAGTTAGTGGATGGTGTTCTGGGGATTTCCTCTTTCTATACTGTACTGTATATACACTCTCGAAAATAAAGCTACAGTTTTGTACTAATAAAGGTATAAACCATTGTCACTGACCTAGTACCTTTCAAGGGCACAGAATTGTACCTTATTGCAGAGAAACAAATTTGTGTTTGTACCATCAAGAACATTATTTGTACCATGGGCAACCAAAATGTACCTTGTTTTATAATCTTGCTGGTACATTATTGTATCTTTTCAAATATGTTTGAACACTGCCTTAGTTTCCATTAATGTATTCTGTAAAGATACATCTTTCAGGTTTACAATAAACAGATATTTAAAAACACTTCTATTAACCGAAAAACCTTTCACAGAATACAATCAAACTAAAACAATACAGTATATAAAATACTATTTCCATCTACAATATAACTTTTTGCAAACTGTTCACAATACAATTTTAACTTTTACATTTATTTTTGCCCACGTTTCACAAAATACCACTGCATTTACCCAACATTCCGTTCTGACTGAAAATTCTTGCGGCCAGTTCAGCCAAACAGTAAAGGCCTGCAGCTACTTCGGCCAATCGGTGCTTTGTTGCTATGCCAAATAGTTAACATAGCAACCAATCATTTATGAAACAGTCATTGTGGTCAGCTTTATGCAGTAGTGAAAAGTAAATTCCATATTACATTGATAGCTACAAATGTTGACCTAATGTATTTATTATCATTAGCTGCGTAAAACATTCATTAAAAAGCTTACAGAAATATTTTACCTTAAAATATATAATATATACAAATATCATAATATATGTTTTTGTTTTACGTAATATTTTTTCCAGTAGTTTTTATTTAACTGTTATTATAAATTAATATTTGGGCAAATTTTTAGAAAATGTAAATATTGCTTCATGCACATGTACCGTAATGCTTAGGAAGTAATCTATCAGTTAAAGTTACTGTACCTTTGATGTTAGAACAATTATGTACCTTCAATTTAGTTGTACCTTAAAAGGTGAATAATTGTATCATCAGACGTCTTTTCCATGCCTTAAAGGAAATTCATCAAAAAAAAAAAAATTATGTAATGCTGAGTTGGGATTTTTCTCCCTAACTCAGTGCAGTGCTTTTTGTAGTTGATGTTATTAACCTACAGAACATTTAGTTTATTGGTTACCATGCTCTAACCATGTCACAAATGGCTCCCCAAACCACCACTGGCTGTGCAAACTTTACGCTGGACAACTCTGTGCCTCTGCTCTCTTCCTCCAGACTTTGGGACCTTGATTTGCAAATGAAATGCAAAATACTTTTGGTCCTTGGCCCAGGTAAGACGCCTCTGACATTGTCTTTGGTTCAAGAGTGTCTTGACATGAGGAATGCAACAGTTTTAACATTCCTTGTAGTGAGGAATGCTACAACTGTCGCATTCCTTGTGTCAAGCCACGACAGTTGGGACAGTTGTAGCCCATGTCCTGGCCATGTCTGTACATACTGGCTCTTAAAGCACTGACTCCAGCTGCAGTCCACTCCTGCATACAGTCCACTCCAACATGGTGAATCTCCCCCAAATTTTTCAAAAACTTTTTCACACTACTTTTCTGAGTTACTGAACTTTGGGTTTTCATTAGCTGTAGATCCTAAATCATCAAAATTAGAAGAAATAAATGCTTGAAATATATCACTCTGTGTCTAATGTAATATATAATATTACATATATAATATAATATGAGTTTCACTTTTTGAACCGAATTACTTAAATAAATCAACTTTTTAATGATATTTTAATGTATTGAGATGCACTTGTATATGTTTATACATATACTATATATTTTATACTTATAGTTTTCCTTTTTTATTACAATGATCCTTTTTATACCCATTAATTTATTTGGACTTGTCGCTTCATACTCCATGATTGGTAGTAGCGGTTTGTAAACAGCCTGCTGTTGGACAGTTTAGAAGACGGAGTAGGACAGTATAATGATCATCACTGCTCAATCACAAGGCATATTCACAACTGTCCACATAATGTCTGAATATTGCAGCGGCACAAAACGCAGGTGATGTTTAGCAAAAAGAAAACTGAAGCAGAAATCTGTGGTTAATATGTCGGATCCTTTTGTGGTGATGATAAATAAACCACTCGCTGTCTTCTAAACTGTCCAGTAACAGTCTATTTAAAATGCTACTACTAATCAGAGAGAATGAATCGACAAGTCCATATACATTGAAATTACTATACCCTACTCCCTACACCCTACTCCCTACTCCCTACACCCTACTCCCTACTCCCTACACCCTACTCCCTACTCCCTACACCCTACTCCATGTGGGGGAATGTCTGTTAAGGGAACTTCACTCTACAAAATTCCACCATACGGAACATCCCGAAACGTCACTTCCTACATGCGTTACCATAGTAACATAAGCACCTTGGATACCCGTCCCTGCTGCTGTGGAAATTTTACGCTACGGACATTAAATATAGAATATTTATTGAAAAAAAAACTGACACTAAAATATATACCGTTTTGAAACGTTTATAACTTATGAATAAATGATTCGATTCATTTACAAGATGTACGGAGATGTATTTATTTATTTATTTATACAGATTACTAGTCTATGTAATACGAAATATTTCTTAATTAAATTAAAATTAAATTATTGTGTCCTGTTTATGTGGTGTTGTCCTCGAAAATAATTATAATAAATATTGTAATGGCTGACAGGAATTCCCTCGTTTGTGCGCGTCTCATAGGTGTGAGTGTGTGTGTGTGTGTGAGTGTGCGCACGGAGACATTGTGTGTGCGCGTGCGTCTCATAGGTGTGTGCGCGTGCATCTCATACAGTAGGTGTGTGCGCACGGAGAGTTTGCATATATGTGCGCGCGTCTCATAGGCGTGTGCGCGCGCATTTCATATGTAGTTGTGTGAGCGGTTAGTAGTATATATAGATGTGTGACTGTTTCATATGTGTGCATGCAAGTTTTTCGTATGTGTGTGTGCATGAGTGAAGTTTGATTTAAGCCCTATACGGCGCCTCATACACAGAGATGACATCATTCATTCATACATACATTCGCCGCTTTAAACATTTACCCCTTCACATGACACACATTAAAGTCAAAACACAACTACGCGAATGTACTGCGGATTAATCTCAAGTCCCACTTTACCGATATTCAGTATAACAAATTCATGCGCACGCCAACAGGTATTGGAGATAATCCTCAGAAATACCCACTGAGTTTCCCCGACTTGACGTGTTCCCTGGTGTTGAGTCTCAGGACAGAAGCGTTTCCGTCCCCGCGGATGAATCCCATTAGACTCTTCCCTGGAGACACATCACTGATCCTGGATTTGGGAGAAAGATACCCRATGCCGGTGTCGGTGAATCTCACACTGTCGGGTTTCACTAAACCAAACCCGTCCGGTTTTACAGCTTCTCCCCAGTAACACAGCATGTTGCACACACACACACACACACACACACACTGACTAAGTGTGTGAATTTGTTCGCTTTATGAGCGGCATGCTTTATATCCTGCTTTAACCTGAAAGAAAAGTGAAACTTACCGTCACTGCGCGGACTTCAGGGGAAACACCGCGCTACTGGACGGATCGCTTTCCATTTTAGCGCCCCATAGTGGACACCAGGCTGAACTGCACATGGATGCCTATGTGTCATTCCCTAAAACCTTTGGCCACAGCTGTATTTAATTGTTTAACGTTTACATACACAGCAGAGTCCACAGGTTCTGAAAATGACACAATTATTAATTTTCCTAAATCATTTTTTCAGATGTTACTCTCATATAAGGCGGCAATTTGTAGTATAGTGGTTAGCACTGTCGCCTTGCACCTCCGGGTCCGGGTTCGATCCCCGGCCAGCCTCGATTCCCGTCTCTGTGTGACAATTTTTGCAATACAACCCTCATTATTTCATCAGTTAATGACTGGATCTAGTTCTTTCTGCCATATACCACCATTTACATACAGTTTATAATAGAACCCTGAACCGTTCTCTTGCTGTTCGGCCGACACTAGACTGGGACGTGACGCCATATTTWAGTGACCACTTTGATTTTCAAGCACAAGAAAGACAACAGCTTTATTATGCAAATGAGTTCCTTCAGTTAAAAACTACTAGTTAGAATTATATCTGCTCATCTTTTTTGAACTACGCTAGAATGACTCATCCCCCCTGCTGTTAAAAAAAAAAAAAAAAAAGTTGCCCAGTAACGTTGCTCAGTACTCTGAGTAATTTTTTTATGAGTTACTTTTACTTGAGTAATTTTTTTATAATGGTAACTTTACTCGTACTTCAGTAACATTTCACTGAAGTAACAGGGCTTTTACTTCAGTACAAAATTTTTGTACACTTTCCACCTTTGCTGATGCTGAATGCTAAGTGGTTGGAACAGATGAGAGGGGAATTGAGGTTGCTGCAGAGGTTCTTACATAAACAATCAGGTTTTATATTTTATCTTACAATAAAACTGACCGATAAAAAGTAAAAAAAAAAATGTTTCCTTCATTATAATATCTTCATTATTTTATTTAATATAAGGAAATAAAGGCCTCAAGACTTTAAGTACTTTAAGTCAAACTGTACAGTATATTTGTCATACATGACATACGTTGAGCTACCTCTGCTTGGTAGCAGCATTTAAATAAATCTCTAGAAAAAAGACTTTCATTCATATTAACCTCATTAACAGAACACACTTTATTTTAAGTTCATTTAATATTATGAACAAATTTTAAAGTTTACTATCACCATCAATTATTGTTATAATTGAACATACAGACCTGAAATGGCAGGTTTGCTTTTCCTACAGATATTAAGAAGAAATGGTGCATGCAAAGGCCTACAGTAACTATTATATTATGTGTCCTACCCCTAATTGATGTGATTCATGAACATATTCTTTGTAATTCACCTGCAACATAGTTATTTTTTACACACCAAGTTTAACCTAATGCAAGAAAATTCATGCTGGATAAACAATTTAGTTAATCAAGCCTGGTTAACAACCTAATATACTTTTGATAATATATATGTACATATGAGTACATGACAAAGATCAGTTTAAATATTTGCTGCATCCTCTATCCAAAAGCCTCGGTTGTGGTTTATTGCTTCAATGAGTTTTGATTCCAGGCGCTGCTTGTTCTCATATGTAGGGAGCATGAAATAAGAGTGGCAGGTGAGGGACTCTGGGAAGTGGTCCTGGGTGAAGTTAGGACGGTCCAACATGGTCATTTTAACCTGCTTCATCCCGAGGATGGGTACTCGATCACAGCCAGTCAGAAACACTGTAAAGAAATAGACAGAAAAAGGTTGTGTGCAGGTATTTTTAGAAAGGTACAAGGATGTGAAGTAACCTTGCCCATGGGTTATGCATATAGTATACACTGTATGCAGTACTGTATATAGAATATCGTAATAGGTGTAAATTTTGCACTCATGCATAACATGCATAAGATTTTATGATTTATGTTTGATGGATATAATTAAGACCTGCATGGTCTAGTATGTTGTACCATTATTTTGGAGAGTCAATTATGTAGTACTCACTGCATTCCTGTATGAAGGCACATTTATTGAATGAGCTTGTCTTATAGGAATTTAATTAAACCCTTGCAAGGATCTTGTTTCAATTAGCATAACTCTTTACTGTCAGATGAGGGTCTGAATGGGAGTGAACTCAATAGACAAACAGTCTTTTAAAAATGTTTTATTAAAGTACAAAGGAGAAGGCGCGTCCAGAACATGAGGAAATCACCACAAAGTAGAGGGCAAGATTTAATCTCCAGAAGGACGTGTGTCCTTAAATGCCTCTGATATTTGAATTGCTAATCCGGCAGGGAGTGAAATCCTGAGGATGCTAGTGAAACACTCTTGTTTGCGAATGCGGAAGTGCATACAAGCACAAACACCCACAGATAATGGGAGATAGCGTGAATTGGGATCGAATAGGCAGACGGGGTTGAAAGCCGAATGAATCCAACAGCAGTTTCCAAGTCCAAAGGTGAAGGCAAGAGGTCCATAAAACAAAGCAGGGTCAATAACTGTTATCCTGCAGAAATCTGGAAGTGCAGTCCAAGATCAAATTCATTGAGCAGATGAGGTTTTACACTTAGGCAATGTATGAAATATTCCAGAGGGCTAGGTGATCCCGGTGGCCAGGGATTCAGAGATATATTTGTCCATTGACTCTTCCCCTAGGAGGAGTCAAAGCCAGGAGGAGGTCGACGGCACTGTCATAAGGTCTGTGGGGTGGGAGAGAGAGAACATGCAACTTGCTAAAATCCTGCTTGAGGTCAGCATTGTCAGGAGGCACAGCTGAATGGATGAGGAACTCCTCGTTGTTAGAGGATGTGGCTTGGAAAACAATGAGCTGACTTGATACAAGACGACAGGAACAAAAGCTTGCATTCCTGAATAGTGTTCCTTGCCCAGTCAATGTGGAGAATGTGACGTGTTAAACAGGGGCATCCAAGAACCAAGGGCACCGCATGACAAAGAAAGAGGTCTCTTCGTTGTGGTTACCAGAAACCTGAGCCATACTATGTTGGGTGAAGACATCCAGAGAGGTTCCATCGAGGGCCTGAACAGCTCATGAGTTCTCCAGGGTTTGCGTTAGGAGATTAAGTTCCTTAACCTTTGAAGCAGAGATTACGTTCTGGTCAGTTCCAGAGAGAATTAGTGCGGTGATCATGTGAGGTGTGCCTTCTGCTATGATGATTGCTGGGAGGAGCAGATATAGGCTAGGAAAATGGTTAATGGATGGCACCACCAGGGTCTCTCAGTTCCTTGCTGATCAGGTGGTCCTTGAAATCTTCAGAGAGACCTTTAAAGATGCCATAATAAAGTGCTTAGGTGTCCCAGTTTGCAGATGTCGTTAGCGTGCGGAACTCAATGGCATAATCAAATGCAAAACGAGAACCTTGATGAAGCCATAAATATTTCTCTGGCTGCCTCTCTGCCAGAGAGGGAGTGGTCAAACTACTTTTTCATCTCCTCAGTAAACAATTCAAAGGAGGAGCAGCATGGATCGTTGGTGTTACAAACAGTGGGTCCCCCATTCTCGAGCCCGGTTGGCGGGTAAATTTTCCATATTGGTAACAGGTGTGCTCAGGTAAACAGAATTGAGAGAGTGGAAAACCTTGGGTGGAGTTATGACCTGGATGTACTGGGCTGATTGTACTAGCTTGTGACATTTACATTCTGTTAATGACATTTGTTTATTCACTCCCACTTGCTATAGTTTTTCAGAATAGCTAAGGAAGCACCCCAACTACCATTGTTTTTTCAAGTAAACACACATAAGCACTATTGCACTGCTAAGTAAAATGTTGTTTATGTACAATTAGCGGATTCTATCACAGTATACAGTAACATTTCACAATCCATAAACATGAATACAAACACTGCTGTGTCTTTTTTTTAAAAAATGTATAAAAAGCTACAAGTACAAACAACTTCTTCATTACTGAAAACCAACTGAGATATACATGCACATAAATGGAATGATGAACAAAACCTATTTAATTTTAATGCTTGGCATCATGATTTAATACTGTAAATACATAAGAACAGATTATATTTTCCAAAACATGTGAACAAATAAATGGCCTTACAGAGAAAGGCTTTCTTTTGATCCTGTGTCAGTTCCTCAAATACCTCCCAGAAAGCAATGATAGTAGGGTGTCTCTCATGGTACTGCCCAATATACACTGTATTCTAAAAAAAAAAAAAGAAAGGAAAAAAAAGTTAATCATCACATAAATTGTCATAAAATTAAGTAGAAATAATGGGAAAAATCATATGTGCTCTTTTCTATGAGGCCCATTTGCATTAATCGCAAAGTTTCATTGATTTAGCAGATCATTTGCTTTAAGTTAACATTGTTAAATTAATTTTAACTGAAAAAAAAAAAAAACAATACATCTGTATAATTAGGCCAATATTTAGGCAAGCTACACCAAATGACAAAGTCCAACTGATTGCAAAAACTGGGAAAAAGCCCAGAATTTAAAAAAAATTATTCGCTCATTTTTTAAGATTTCTATTTCCTAAAATATAAACAAACCAGTAACTTAATTTGTGTATGTTTTTCTCTATTTTGGAGACTTTGTCTATTCACTCAAAATAATATATCTGTATTTAATTAAATCCCTATTATGGAGTATTTTTGCAGCTTAAAACCAAGAAAAAAAAATCTGCTTTCACCTGTCTGAAAGTGTCCCAGTCGTACTCCTCTGTGCCCACCATCACTCCTCTGAGCTCTTCCGGCTGGAAGAAATTTACCACGTCTTTATCACACACTTTGAAGAACCCTCTCATAAACTCATTAAACACTCGTTCCACTGACTTGTTCAGTGCATAGTCTACATACGCCTCCACAAACTCCTTCCTGTTTAAATAACATAAAACATTGCAATCAGTATATAATGTACAATATATTAATATGTTGTAAATAATGCACAAATTAATATGTTAAATAATGTTTAAGATGCAGTTTACTTGTTATCACTTGTCACAGATTTTTCTTTTTTATGTGAATCAAGCTCCACATCATCACCATCCCAGTGCACCTGCAGTTTAAAGGATATTTTAGAGTTATTTGTAAATGAATAATCATACAGTATATTAAGAAAAAAGATTACAATGCTAGACGGTTTATATTATGAAACTTGACAGAAATGTCTCATACACAGAAAGGGATCTTCAAGTCATCAACAACATCATCAGGGTATTCATGAAGAATGCATTGTAAATCCCTGAAGCAGAAAAAAAAAAACATTAATTTGAAATCAGTAATACATTTGAAAAAAAAAAAGAACTGGCAGACCTTAACCAAGTCTTTGAATTAAAGAAATTAATAATATTTAACATGATGTGATAATCCACACTCTTACCTTATATAATCACATGGCTTATAGTTTTCAGATTTTTCTGTTATATATTTATTATATACAACTGTTTTTATATATAACTGTTAAGTATTAATCCAACAAATGTATGAACTCTATGAGCACCCTGTTCTTTGGATTGTTTAATTCGTCTTTAAATTATACACCCACAGTAATGGTGTCTGATTGGATGTGAGAGTGAGTGTGTGCTTGTGCCTTGTGATTAATTGGCGTCCTTTCCAGGGTGTCCCAACCAACCAACCAACCGCCCTTTTATGTAATGTAGAAAGTACAATCTGATTAATTCTGAGATTAAAAACTATTTGTTGAACAAATATCAATTAGGTGTCCATTGAGGGTATTAGGACATAATAACCTCCTCATAATACCTGTGTCAGGTGTGCTAATAGATCACTTATCATAACTATAATTAGTTATAACTATAATCCCTTAGTATCACTTATTCTAATAAATTAATTATTATATTGAAGGTTTGGAGTGTAAGCAAAAATTAGTGTTTAACAGCAAAATAATTATTTATGAAATAATTTTGAGCACTATACGCAATACTTTCAGACTGTTGTATGGAATCTCTTGGAGAAGTACTATAGTACTATAGTCAAATGTAACTACAGTATCATGTCATTCATTATGTAATATTGCTCCAAATCATCATTAACTCCTTTATACCAACCAGGACTTCATACTTAACATGTGCATTAACAGTGACCTGCTGTTGTAATAAGATGTCTTTAAAATACACAAAAACAAAAGATTTTTTTAATAGACATTATAATTAAGGGCCTAAAAGAGTTGTAAGTCTCTTACTTTCCGACTACAGGAGAAAACTCCATCAGATCCTCCAGAGTTGGCTTCACATCGACCAGCTTCTTAAACAAGGCCAGAGGAAAGGGCATGTGCACGATGTTGTTGTTATAGAGGGCCAGGCCACAGAGAATCCCAAACAGAAAGTATTGCTTTAAGTCCTGTGTAGGCTAGAGAAAAGTAAAGCAATGTAATGTAAGTATAAAGTATAAAGTAAAGATTTAGGTACAGATTACTAAGCATGTGAAACAGCCTGTGTTTTGATTTAAGAAACATGGGCTACATTTTGTACCTTGGCAGGAAACCAGATCATTGTTTGCTTGTCATTGTACATGAACATCCCTGATTTAGGAGCCAACAGCTCACTAAATATATGGAGGAAAAAATCCTGTTTGTTCACGTTTGTCAGTTTGGATTCTTCTGCAAACTGCACCTGCAAGAGACCCGGAAGTTAATCATGCTGACCAAACGTTTTCTTTTTTTCCCTTATGTACTTATATTAGATGTTAGATGTTTATGACAAAATTTTTCTTCTCACCACTAGAGTTTTTTTGAAGTTGTCATGATCAGCGTTGTTAAGTTGTCTAAATGTGTCTTCAAGCAGAGCAGTGCGTCTCACTTTTAGCTGGAGGATCGGCGTCGGGACCTCTGATTGGCTCATTTCCCCAAAGAATCCTCCGTTCAGCACATCAAGGTGGACAAACTGATGAGCCAACTGAAACACACATGCAATGCAGTTTTTTGCCAGGAGTTTTGAAAAAATGTGTCAGAGTAAATACAGAATTCCTCAGACAATGCAAGTTTTGGGAAACTATGCATCACTTGACTTAATGACTAATTAAACATTAAACAATTTTTTAAAATAACATTAAAAGATAATAATATTCCATTATATTCCACATGCATTTCATCTTAATTGAGTTTAACAGAAGTTATGAGGAAGTTTATTTTATTTTATTGTTAAACAAAATTTAAAAATAAAGCTGAGCTAGACAGATTAAGATGTGAGACAGATATATCACATAATTACATAGCGTGTGGGCTAATAGTTGGGCTAATTACTAGTGGGCTAAGCCTGTTTCACTGAAACCCCAAAACACACACACATCTCTGCTGGATAGCTTTCACATTAGTCATATTCTTCCATGCCCACTTTCATACCTACACAATCCAATATAGTAGAAGGCAGGATGCACATAGTTGTGTTGTGAGATGCTGATAAACATAAAGAAGGATTTTTTTTTTTAAGTAGACCTTCACACTGGATTGATATTATTCATATTTTGGGGAACATGTTAAGAATGATGCTCTTGTCTGCTTTCCTATTTCATCTGCTATGGCCATGCAGTTCAAAGATCAGGGCATGATGCACATTATTATTATTATTATTATTATTATTATTATTTATTTGGTCAAAGGTTATCTTTAAGCAAAAAATATTAGAATTTTATCCCTCCCGTCTAATATCTACACAAGCCACCAGTGAGTACATGGAAAATCACATTTTATAATATGGTACTTAAAAATAACAGGAATACCTGGATAATTTCAGCATTGTATTTAAAAGCGCTGATTTTGGTTGTCAAATCCAGGAGAAACGGGTAACGGCAGAAAATGGCAGCTGTCTGATCCTCTTCCTGTCATCATGAAAAAATAAGATAGAAAAATAAATTTGGTTACATCAACTTACTCCCTGCTGTGTTGGGAAAATTCCTGTTTTTTTTCCTGTCTAAATATTTAAAGGTTTTACCTTAACTAATCCCAACTTCATGTACTGCCACAGCACAACATCCCATTCGAGTAACTGTGGTGTGCTGCCGATCTCTTCTATGTAGAACTCACTGAGTGGAACCTTCCTTGACTTTTCTGTCCTTTTGTTTACCTTTGAATGGAAAAGCATGGATTAATGTTACTCTACATTTGCACCCAATGTTTATACTTTATAAATCATTATATTAAATGTTTTATATTTATATAACATATAATCTGTAATAGTCTGAATCCCAATCCTGCCACTCTAACTAGCAAAGTAATGAAAATGTATCGGACCTAAAGAAGCTAATGTTGGACACCACACTTGTCTTGATCGGTAAATTATATATTAAATACAAGGATTAAAATGTGTTGTTTCCTATATATATATATATATATAATTGGTTGAAGGTTGGCCTGGCCTTTAATTGTATCTATTCACAGGTTAATAATAATAAAATTACTGAACAAGAATAGAGTTCTAGTACTATTGGTTCATATGGAAATACGTTTCTCTGATAGATGTTAATGGAACTGCAAGTAATTTCTAATACATTATTTATTAACTTGATATTAAAACATCTCTTATGATTTCTTATGATCCCTAACATTTTTCGCTACTGCATGTTTCCTACAATCTTCTAGGTATGTTTTCTGTCTGCAATAATGTCGAACAAAATATTTCTGAAACATTTGTGTGCATTATAAGCTAGCTAAAATAGACCTATTCCATGTGGACAGATTTATTTATTTATATATGTATATACAATTTGTGTAATTATAATAGTTATTGTGTGCAAACTATTTGTTGTTAGATGCATTCAAAAGACAACAAGCTAGCCAGAGTCAACAATATTTCATTCTAATAATAATCTATAGAGCCATTATATCAATGGTGTGAACTCGTGACAACAGCACCTATGTTGACGCCAACAAAAAGTAAAAAATGTTTGATGGTATCCATTGAAATGCCGCATCTGTTGTGGATAATTACAAGTTTGACAGCCACAGACAGACACTGACCCGGTAAAGAATCTTGAGGACTTGCAGCACTGCTTTCACACCAGGGTTATACATTTTCCACAAATTAGACTTCAAGAGGAAGACGAGTGCTTGTTTCCACATGCGGATGTGTTTTGTCATAATGTTGGCATCCATGGAGGACCAGAGTTCCTCTGTAGGTTACACAGAGCAAGACCCATTAATATGTCAACTCGACTATGATCACTATAAGCGGTTAACTTCACAAATCATGTTCATCATACATAGTTTTCCATACGGCCACTGGCTTTCTCAGGATGTTTTGGTTGAAATGAAAAAATTACATTTATTTGTATCTTCTGAAATCTCTCTGTCCTCTTTATGTTTCTATGAGTAATTATGATATACAGTAGGCTATATGAGCGTCCAAAGGTCTGAGATGCCAGTGGCATGCCACATCTTAAAAGCATTAGAACTGCTGACTCTTTATTATCATCCTTATTTATGAGTGTGCGTTTCTCTTTACTGTTTCCAGTCAATTAGAACAAACGTTTATGGCTTCAAACAATGATATAATTGTATGTGTGGAAGTAAGAGGCAGGATAAGGGCTCGAAAAATACAGTAAGGGCTTGAAAGTATGCAAATACACAGTCGAAGAGAACAGTGATTTATACTCTCATTCACAGTTACTTGTATTTTTAATAGAGATCTATATAGAAAAGTGTGCATGAATGAATAATGGAATTAAAACCTTACTCAGGCTTTTCATGGAAGTATCATTGAGATCTGTAATGGCGGCAGCTAACGGCAGCACCAGTCTAATGACATTGTGCTGCTCGTGAAGAATGGAGCATGTGGGCAGAAGCAGGAAGATCTCAGTACACCTCATCACTGGAGCAGCGTTCAACAGCAAGTCCACCACATGTGTGATGTTCACCTGGGGTAAAAGAGAACTAATTCAAAACGGTGACACTATAAACATACAAAATAACCAGCACCCTTACACTCGTAGCAACGCAACTTAACTTGCTCAGCAATTTCTATAATGTTTTAGGGAGTTCACAGTCAGAATGTCACATAGACAACTAGCAGGTCAGGTCCTAATTTTCCCGACAAAATAGATTTATAGAATGTTAGAAATTTCAGTCATCATGGGGGCTGTTATTAAATTGGACGATTAAAGGATAAAGTAATGTTGTATGTTAAAAGAGGCAAATAATACAAAAAAACTCAGGGCAATGAATTCAGCAACTGACAGCATGAGCTTCAGCACAGGCCTCATTAGCTTAATGAAATATATCACAAGTCACTTTCCAAAGTATATAATTTATGCGTTGAACAGATTACTTATGGGACTACCTTTTATTTACATAGTATATAATCTTTGTTAACGTTTTTTACTTTATTAGGGGGAATTTTGTGAACAATTGATACCAATTAAGTTCTTCTTAGTGCATTCAGTATGTATGTTGAAGATACGTTGCAATAATAATTACATTTAATAGGAGTTTTTAAAGTGTTACTGGTCAATAACAATTTTTTTTTTTTTTGACGTTGGATATCATTTGTCATGTCATATCAAATCAGGTATTATGTCATGTTTGGGTAATTTGAGTTATGCATATCTTCAGATTCCAGGTTCAATAAACTCTGTGTTGATTTCATTAGAAATGGTCAGTGAAGGTTTGTCTATGAGGATGGCATTGGAAAACTCAATCAAATTGCTATTTTTAGAACATTTAAATGAGCATTCCATGACTTTGTAAGAAAGGGGGAACACTCAGCCTCATTTTGACATCAGGATTTCTCCGCTTCCTCTAAAAATAACTTTGCAAACTGTGACGTTTTATAGTGAAAAAGAGCATTAATTTCTATCACACCTGGAGTAACCAGCTAGAATAGTGTTCATGTATGTGCTTTAAAATAAGGTTTAGGATTATTTTTTTTTCAATTATGTTGAATCATCAAAAAGGCACGGTATTTATCATTAGATTTTTTCTACTGCACACTAGCACAAAACTAACCCGTGTGACTTAATACCTGACTTGATATAACGTTTATATATAAAATCTTTGCCTTAAAAAACTCAACTGTATTCTTTATCCAGGGAATCTCCAGGAGTTGGTCAAATGTCTGACTAGCAGCATTCACATCAACCTGAATAGTACCTTGGGTATCTCTATTGATTACAGATCAGGGACAAAACATTATTACAATATTATGGACAGTTTTGCAGAATTATTATACAAAAATACAGCAGTGGGCAAAGGTCTTGAACCATCCCTCTTTTCTTCATATTTAATTAAATGTAATTTTATTTAAATTGAATTATGTGGATTAAATAAAACAGGAAAAAATGCTTCATTGTAACAGGCTGCAAAGTGCGTAAAGATACTGTATGATTTAAAAATTGCTTGTTTTATGTAACAGCCTCAGCAGCGACCTCATTTCCCCTCTCGTCTGTTCCAACCCCTCAGCATTCAGCATCAGCAGTGAACTAATCACCGATTTATAGGTCACTGTGTGGCTTAACAAATAAAAATGCATTCCTCTGAAACTGCTCAAGTACAGGGACTGGAGTGCAAATACAAGAAAGACATGATCTTTTTGAAGCAAATTATGAAGAAATTGGGTGTCTCAAGACTTCTGCACAGTACTGTTCAATAAACATATTAACAAAAACCAAGAGAAATAGTTTGTTTTTGCATATTATGTCTTAGAATATTATTTTTGCTGCTAGTGATTGCTGGTTTTGACTGATAGTTTTCTCCAGTCATTTGTGAAATACTTAACCTGTCCTTAATGAAGCACGCAACAAGATTTGAACTTGTGGCAAAAGTCAAGGAAACCTCCCTGTGGTAAAAAAAAATATAACGTATCATGAAAAAAGAATGCATAGCATAATTAATCCAGATATCCTATATCCACTGTCACTCTTAGAATAAAAAATGAAGTCACTTTGTTCGGACCTTTTCATTTCTTTGATGCTTTTTTCACACTCCAACACTGTAACCCATCTCTGTACTCGGGTCTCTTCAAGTTTTCCAATTGGCTCTCCAAGAATATTGTTCTGACCAAAAAAAAAAGAAATGCCTTGCATACAAAATTATGTAACTATGCTAATAAGCATATGTCAAGAAGTGCATTTACCTTTGAAGTTGGAAAAAAGAGAAAGTTGGAACTGTAACCAGATGATATCTTCATTTCTATTTAAATTACAGACAGATTAAGGTATGTATAGTAGCATCAAGTTCAAATTAATAGATAAGTAAAATTACATATACAGTTGAACCTCGGATTGCGAGTAACGTGGTTCACGAGTGTTCCGCAAACCGATTTTTAATATTTTTTTATTCGGAAACCGAGCAAGTATTAGTTTACGAGCGCCGAATAGCATGTATCACACATGCGACTCTTATTTTGACACCGAGCGTCACTCCGGCTAAAACGATGTTTCCGTGTTTGTGTGCGTGTCCGTTTGTTGTGAAACTTAAGTGATTCCTTTAGTATGCGCTCATGCCAGTCTCGCTTTTTTCCGTTAAAACGGTGTTTCCGCTGTGTTTATGCGCTTGTTGTGAAACATAAAAAGTGAGTCTGTTAATATACGCTCATACGAGTCTCAGAGAGATTTTTTCCTGTTAAAACTGTGTTACCGTTGTGTGTGTTTGTTGTGAATCTTAAAAAGCGAGGTGGGGAGTGGGAGGAGGAGTGTTACTGTGTAAAACGAGGCGAGGGAAGGGGCTAATTCCACATACACGCACGCACACACACGCACACACTGCACGCACCAATGGAAACACTTATCTGTCAGGATTTATTTGTACTTTTTTTAAAGGTAAAGTGCTGTTTAATTTGTTTTATTTTCATTTTATAGATTGTATTAATTATTTTTATGTATTTATTTTTTGGGGCTGTGGAACGAATAATTTGAGTTTTCATTATTTCTTATGGGAAATGATGATTTGGTTTAAGAGTGTTTTGGAATACGAGCCCACTTCCGGAACAAATTATGCTTGTAATCCAAGGTTCCACTGTATCTACACATGACAGACTGTAAAAGGAAACCCACCAAGCACAAGGAGAACATGGGAACTCCACACACACAGGACTGGAGGCAAAACTGAAACTTCTAACCATGAAACAGCAAGCCTACAGTTCTGACCTATAAGCCACTGTGATACCCATACCTGTCTTGTTGTATTAATTTTTAGCTCTATAATAATTATTATGATAATAAAATATTCAGACAAATCAAGTATTTTATAGGATTGTGAACCTGTGTGTATCCCTGCTTCTGTGCTGTTCCAGGTTCCTTCAACTCTTACAGGCTGCAGCTTGATCTCCGGGGCACCACTTGCCTGGGCTTGGACATTACGGCCAAGTGTGAAGAGAGTACCAGATGGCATCAGAACCAGAGTGTGATGGCTGTGATGTAGATAAACAATCAGAAAATAGTCAAAATAAAAAAACTAATTTTACTAACTCATGACACAATTATAGTTAATTGGACATTCACTGACAGTAACCCCTACAATGCCAAATCGCCAAAAGTTTGTGGACACCTGATCATCACATCAGATGTGCGTTTTTGTTAAACCCATTCTGGATTTAGTCCCTCCTTTACAGTTAGTCCACTTTATTTTCTCCAACTATGGCAAACTATATCTTCATGGAGCTTTCTTTGTGCACACATTTGAAATTGACATCATAGTTTCAGTTTCAGAAAGAGAATTTAATGCTACAGCATCCAAAGACAATTATGTGGTTTCAACTTTGTGGCGACAATTTGGGGATATTAGAATAAAACTTTACAGGGGAAGACCGACATATTAGTGTGACTGCCTGGTGTCCACAGCCTTAAAACTGCATAAGCTACCAGATGAACAGAACACATTAGCATATCTACTCTTTACTTTTTATACATTGATTAAGCTACTTGTTCTATCATTTAGTTTCACTCTTCTAGCAATCTACTGTATGTGATGCTGGAGAAGAATAGGTACATGCAATTTCATTATTCATTTTAATAATAATTATTCATTATTATTTTATCCTTCCTCTAACATCATATGATGTAATTGAGAACATTTTCTTTTTGTACACACCCACTATCACTGCATGTAGTTTGCACAAACAAATCATTCCCTTTTTTGTGAAAAAGGAAGAGAATCTGGTCTCTTCTCAAATCTTGTGCATATTTTATGTGTTTGTTACCTGCCACAGGTTACTTGTTTAGCAGGTTCATCAATGCCTTCAACTTTCTTGGGTAGAAGCTCATTATTGGTGGAGCCGTGCCCAAGTTGTCCCTGAGCTCCTTCTCCAAATGTGTACACTTCTCCAGCCTGAAAATAATACCGAATCTTTAGAAATTGCATTATAAGACAGGTGTAATTCTTCGTTAGCACACATACTGTATAGCACATATTAAAGATATTTAAAGAACAAATTCACCTTATAGAATCCAGTATGAACAAATTTTAACAGGTTTGTCTCTGTCCTTGTCTATTAAAACACACCTTATTGAGGACAGCAGTGTGAGCCTCTCCACAGTTGATGGACAAAACATTCAGTTTCCTCAGAGCTGGAACCGCACATACTGAAAATCGGCCTGGAAGATACAATAATATATTAACCTTCCTAATTTGCGGATTTGTATATTTTTGGTTAAACTATTGTGTTAGTGTCATCCAGCACAATACAGATCTTGCACTGAACCAGAACAAACCTGTCAACAAATTGTTTTAAAATCTTGGCAGCAATTACAGTGGAACCTTTGATTATGAGCATAATTCATTGTGCAGGTGTGTTTGTATATCAAAACACTTCAAATCAAAGCAAATTTCCCCATAATAAATAATGAAAACTTACATTATTCGTTCATTATAAAAAAATATATACTATATATATATATATATATATATATATATAAAGACACACACACACACACACAAACACTATTGGATTCTTTTCAAAGGTAAAGTGCAGGTTAATTAGCTTTTTTTTTTTTACTTTGCAGCAGTAATTCTGCTGTGAATGTGTATGTGTGTGCATCTCATTAGAGAGAGAGAAAAAACATTGGCTCAGTTGTGATCACGTGATGCGTGATATATAATACTCGGTACTCGTAAACCAAGACTTGCTCATTTTTTAAATCAGAATTTATTAAAAACTTTTGCTCGTCTTGTGGAACCCTTGCAAACGGGTTCTCGCAATCCGAGGTTCCAATGTACTTACAAAGTGCCTACTAGATTTCTAAAAGGACATCCATAACTGTGCCAATCAGAAAAGATTTCACAGTTTTTCTTTAACATGACAACTAAAGACATCTTATGGTGAAGATTTTATAGCAAAATTAAATGTACTGTTACTCTAAACAAATAAAACAATTTAATTATTCATTATAAGAAAAAGTTTTGATATTTCAGTATTTTCTGTAATTGTTGTATTAGAAATTTAAAACATGTTTGGATATGTTATTGCATTTCTTGTTACTAGATGTTTGTATCACCAGTTGTGTCATTGTTTTTACTTACGGTAGTTAAATGCTAAGCATTATTTTTTAACCACCTTTATCCAGATATCTATCCAGATGGACTACAAGATTTGATAAAAAAATATTTTAAAAAAAGTATTTATTTGTTCTAACAGTAAATAATGGCACATATGACCTCATTAATAGGGTGCTTGCCAATATTTATTTATCAACTCAAAATTAATCAACTCAATTACATGTTCTATGATTTAGTTTTACTCTTCTAGTAATATAGTGTATGTGATGCTGGACAAACCAACATACTTAAATTATGATAAGCTCTATACAAATTATTATGATATTACCTGTAATAAATTCCACCCATTTACATTACACAGGAATTTGTGTATTGACAGAACTAGTTTTGGATTGGTTTGTTCAGTTTTTGTTTCTCCTATGATGCTACAGTTTTGGCACACCTGTATGTTTAATCAACCACATGCATACTTTTATAGTGCTAAATATATTTTATAAAGTGAAAAACATTACCTTTTGCATCTGTCCTATTAAGGCCTAGCTGTCCAACACTGTTAGCCCCACAACAGAACACTTGACCATGGAGAGTGAGTGCCAGGGTGTGCGCTCCACCGGCGGCGATCTGAGTGACTGGAACTCCGACAAGAGATCGTACCAGAGAAGGATCAGGCTGCAACTCCACTGATTTCCCCAGTCCCAGCTGCCCATATTTATTCTGACCCCATGAAAAGACTTCACCTCCTTTAAGACAGACAAAAAATCTCACAAGTATTTTTCAGCACTATTATACTTGCTCACATTAGTGGTGACATGATGGTGCCAGTGTGCGTGGCTTGTTGTTTTCTGCTGACATTGCTATTGGGATCATTATTGTTTTTGTTACTCTTGTTAAGTTAACTCTCTGCTGGGTTATGATTGCCAAACACTAGTCGTGTCCAATTCCTCCCCGTCACTAGGGGGCTCCCACATTAAGGCTACTACTACCACTCAGCCGGGAGGGCCAAAGACTATCACGTGTTTCCTCCGAACCACGTGACGCCAGCCGACCGCATCTTTTCGAGCACTGTTGGGGGCGGCGTAACACACTCGGAGGACAGCGCTATCCGCTTCCTCCATTGCGCAAGCTCACAGACGCCCCTGATTGGCTGTAGAGTCGTGATTAATGTGGGAGCACTATGTACCTCTCATCCCTCCCCTCTGAGAGAGCTCAGCCAATCAGCTCTCTCTAGACCTCCGGCTGCGAGAGGTTACAGCACCACCCTGGATTCGAACTAGCGATCTCCGGATGATAGGGCGAGCGCTTTTACCACTGCGCCACTCGGAGGCCAACCAAACACTCTTGAACCTTCGGCCTCCTGCGGAAAATGTAATACATTTTGAGAATAATGAGTAAAATCATCTGCCCCCACTGTTATTGGGAATACCTGCTCACCTCTACCACTATGCAGTTCCAGGTCGCCGGAGAAAGCACTCCTGTTGCTGAAGCAAACACAGTGGTGGTCTAGTGAAGTTTAAGACCTGTTTGGCGTGTTTTCCTGAGACCTTCCGGGCGATCTATGGATCCATAGTACAGTACCTGTGGTTGGCTCAGGTAAAGTTTTGTAGTGTTCGGTCACATCGTAGTGCTCTGCATTTTTTTCGCTGGCTGTGAGGGGTGAATAGGGGGAAGCTGCGCTCGCTGTGTCAGGCGCCCTGGCCTTATCTCAATCCGCCCTCGACTCTAAACAGGATGACCAAGATGGGCCTGGTAAATGTTAGATCACTAACCAACAACTTCTATTGTAAGCAGCTCTCATTATTGCTTTAAGCTGAACTTATTTGAGCTTGGCTGCTCTTACACAGTGTTGTGTGGAGTGATTTATCATCCCCCTAAGTATACTAAGGACTTGTCTGACTTTTTGGCTGAAATGATGCCTAAATATGATTGTGTCCTTATTGTGGGCGATTTTAATGTTCATGTTTGTTGCCCTGAAAATCTGCTGACCAAAGATTTTTTAAGCTTAATCGATTTGTTTGGTTTTGCGCAGTCAGTGTCACACCCTTGATCTTGTTTTATCTCATGGATTATCAATTTCTAATATTGAAGTCTGTGATGCAGTATTTTCTGATCATATGCCTGCGCGCGTGTTGTCTGTTTAACTTCTCCACCGCCGCTCAGTTCTCTGATGCATTTAACTCTGATGATGACATCTCAAAGTACACTTCTGTTGCTGGCTCTAACACTGAGGCACTATCATCCTGGTTCCATTCCACCTGTGAGGCTGCCTTAGACTCTGTGGCTCCATTAAAAATCAGGAGCCCCAAACGTTAAATCCGAACCCTGGTTAAACTACGAGACTTGTGAGTGTCGCAAAATGGAACAAAAATGGAAATAGGACAAATTGCAAGTGTCTTTTATTGCGTTGAGAGATAGTTGGCGTCTTTATTAGAAAACTATAAAAGCTGCAAAACCCAAAATTTTCTCCGAGTTAATTTTAGCCAACTGTCATTTCGGTCATTTAATGCAGCTCTTATGCAGTGTGTAAAAACTTTCTCCAGTTTTTTATTGATAAGGTTTCTTCTACAAGGGCTCTTATTACATTTCCTGCATGTGACCCATCTATCTCCATTTCTGTCTCTAGCTCTGCTGTTTTAACCAGTTTGAGCCCATTTCCCCTTCCGTTCTGTTAAAGATTATTAATATTATGAAGCCTGCAGGTTCTCCTGCTGATCCCATTCCTCTGCATATTTTTAAGAAGTTGGCTCCCATTCTAGGTCCTATAGTTTTAAATATTATAAATACAGTAGTAGCTTGGGATCTGGGGTGGTACCCAGAAATTTTAAACATGCAGTTGTGCAGCCTTTGTAAAAAACAAAACAAAAAAACAATGTTGATCCGTCTGTGTTTTCTAATTACAGACCAATCTCCAAGCTACCATTTCTCGGTTCTGGAGAAGGTACTATATACTAATATATTGATATATTGATATATTATCAATTAACTAATTATATTAACTATCAAGTTATCTTAGTGAGCATGGAATTCTTGAGGTCTTTCAGTCTGGTTTTACAGCACTTCACAGTACTGAAACAGCTCTGTTAAGGGTCTTAAATGACATTTATCGTATTACCAATTCTGGTGATTCTGCTCTTTGAATTAACAGCTGCCTTTGATACATGACATCCTTCTGTCACGCTTAGAACACTGGGTGGGAATTAGGGGGAAAGCTCTAGACTGGTTTAGGTCCTATCTTACTGATAAAAAAATTTCTGTTAGTCTTGGAGATCTTGAGTCCTCATCAGCTCCTCTGGCATATGGTGTCCCACAGGGTTCTGTCCTTGGACCCATTCTTTTCTCATTGTATTAGTTGCCGCCCAGCTATATCCTGAGAAAACATGGCATCTCCTTTCACTGATGATTACTATCATCTACAGTATGCAGATGATAGTAAGATTTATATCCCGTTAAAACTGAAGGAAGGCTACCCTGTCAAGGCTCTGTTAACATGTCTAGATGACATACAGTAAAGGTATGATTTTGCCCCAAATTTGTACATTTTAATGATAAAAAGACTGAGGTTTTGGTATTTGGTCCTGGTGCTAGGGTAGAGTTCCACTGTAGCTGTATGTTAAACCCACAGCATCAAATTTAGGTGTTATTTTTTACCATGGCCTTAAACAAATCCGTGCTGTGGTTCGGTCCAGTTTCTTTTAATCAAGGCAACTTGCAAAACTTAAGCCTGTTTTGTCCATTGGGCATTTTAAAATAGCCATCCATGCCTTTATCACCACTGCAATCAATTACTGTAATGCTTTGTATTTTGGGGTTTCTCAAGCAGCATTACATCGACTGCAGCCGATCCAAAATTCTGCCTCTTGTCTCTTAACGTCTCTGAACATATCTCTCCAGTTCTGGCTTCCCTTCACTGGCTTCTGGTACAGTCCCGAATTAATTAAAAAATTCTTTTGGCCATGTTTAAATGTTTATATTGGCCTTGACCCGACCTCTCTGATCTGCTTCAGTCCTATGCTCCATACCGGTCTCTCAGATCATCAGATAAACTTTTGCTGACTGTACCCAAAACCAAATGCAAGCTCAGGGGTGATCGGGAGTTCCCTGTGACATGTGATGTTGCTGTAACACTCACCTTTTGTTAGAGCCAAAGAATGGAAATTTCCACAAGCCGCCTGTACCACAGGGATCTGGAAGGGTAACTGTATCTGAACTTGTCTGAAAAAATAAAAAGCTAGTGTGAAACTCTCATAATTTTTTAAAATAATGCTATAGATAATAAAATGCACACATTGTGCAACATATTTTGTCACTAAGCAGCTACAGTATCTCTAAAACTATTAATACTTCTTCCCTGATGACATCATATTATTATTGGGCTATACTCTAAATCATTATAATACACAGTATTATACAAAGGTATGATTCTCCAAGATGCTTTTGAGGCACTCCCAGGATTTTAATTAACTGATTTATATTAATACTATTAACATAATTGATCAAATAAGCTGTCTTATACTTACACAGGTTTGGGACATTTCACCACAGGGCTGCTGTGGCCCAGCTGCCCTTCTCCACCTGCTCCCCAGGAAAAGACCTGACCTGAATCACACAGAGCCAAACTGTGGTCTTGCCCACATGCAACTGCAGCTACAGCTCCCAAGCCATCAATCTTCACTGCAGAGAGGAGGGAGAGATAAAAAACAGAAATGAAACCGAGAGTGAAAGACAATGTGTGTGTGTGTGTGTGTGTGTGTGTGTGTGTGTGTGTGTGTGTGTGTGTGTGTTGACCTTAGCTTGTCCTCGTATTGCCTTGTTTCTGTAGGAATCCCACATAGAGACACTGGAGAGTATGCACTGTAGCTTATTATTATACAAGGTATTTAAAAGTTTTGTAATACACCAACAGATGGCAGCACAAGGCTGCACAGAGTCACAGTGAGCACTGACCTTCATAAGTCCGCATGCCAAAAGACATCGTCCTTTGTATATCGGTAGCTCTGCAACTGGTGCTATTCTGACCACATGCATTACTACCGTCTGCTATTTCATCATCAAGAGATCAGGAAGAGCTTCAATGAGCTCAGCCCCCAAAAATGTTGAAACCATTCAGCAACTTGTGCATGATGATTGTCAGAGAACAATTCACAAAACTGATGCCGTTGTCCGTGAGTCATATGGAACTGTCACACACGTATGCGGATGAACGGAGGCGAGGCATAAATGCAGAGGCGGACGTTCAACAAATGTTCTCTTTTATTTAAAGAGAAAAGGTCAGGGAACCAAAACAACTTAAAGACTTAATATTGAAAAGAAACCAAAACACGTATTCACACAACAACCACATACCTAATAAACGTAACAAATGCAAGACAAGGGAAAGGACTAAAAGCAAGCTATTTATAAGGAAACTAATAACTCACTCGGATCAGGTGGGCGCCCATGTCACCTGACCCGAGGTGCAAACTGGGAACTGAAGTCATATTAACTACAACAAAAAGGGCTCTTTGGGCGCTTTGGCGCCCTCTAGGGGTTATCCCTGACAGGAACAGTCCAGACAATCCTCACATGTGAAGAAGCCATCATCTTCATGACCAAAAAAGGCAGGGCAGGTCCACAGCTTGACCGAGTATATGCTCATCATCTTTTTCAAGATTCGCGGCATTGTGCATTGAGAACTCTCATTGGCTCAAAAGTGAATTCTACGGCCAGATTTTACATTTTTTTTTTGTTTTGTGAGCCTTATATAATCTTATTATATACATTGTGTATATTAAATAATGTACATACTGTATAATAATGTACACTGTTTAAATTCTATTAAAGAAGACAAATGAAATACACTACATAAGATTTAAATATACAAAGTATATATATATATGCATACATTCCATCACTTCTACTTTTAAAATCTAAAAGGCTTGTCTTCTAAAAATCTAAAGCCCTGCAGGAAGGGTAGATGCTGTTATAGCTGCAAAGGGGGCTAGGTTAATTAACATTTAGAGGAAAAATGCTAAAACTCTAACATAAATGAAACAAATATTTGGTATATTTAAAAGAGAAACATTACTGTATATTTCCGTGTTATTTAACTGGTCATGTTTAATAGCACTTAAATTATATATGTAATAAGATTATATAATTATGATATAATTAAGATTATATGATATATGATGGTGTCAAAACACTTAAATAGGTTGAACCTTTGGAATGCAAATGTGTTTAATATAGATTAAAATGTGTTTAATCTAGGGTCTGGTGATTAAGGGTGTGCCAAGTACAGTATTCTGCAGAAACAAAACTGAAACTGAAACACTTCTTAAAGGAGTATAGAAATGTTTTAAAAAGTCTAAAAAGAGGTTAAATATAACTAATAGTGAACTTAACATACTGCTTAGTAAAATCATGGTCTCTTTAACAGTAGGAAATGATAAATATGGAAGGCGGATGTCAGTTTACTCTTTCTATAAACTTGTTATAAAGTGTCTCTCTGTCATTATAAAGATGTTTGATGTATACTGTCTCTCTGTCTCTCTCTATGTCTGTGTATATATATATATATATGCAGTACATATACCTGGCAGATGTGTGTCTCTGTTCCGTCCCAGCTGTCCCTTAGAGTTTCGGCCACAGGAGTGTACCTGCCCATTGACTGTCAGGAATAAAGTGTGCTGTTCTCCACAGGCGATCTCAACAAGTTGTTCAGTAAAGTGGACTGAAGTCGGTGTGGTGATGCCATTCCCTCCAGGTTCAGGGAGAGCGAGCTGTCCTCTGGATGAATCGCCCCAGGAGAAGAACATCATGATGCGGCTTTGTGATGCCGGTGTGTGACTGAAGCTCTCTCTCTCATCACCAGTCCACTTTCATTTAGGTCAGTGCTCTCAGCCTGTCTGCAGGGGGTGCTGTGGAGGCAACTCATTGCCATGGAACTAATAACAACACTAATACTAACTAATGGAAAAGAAATGTTTTATGCAATACTAAGAGCATTAATAAATGTAAGAGATTTCATAATGCAACACAATACAATACAATTCAATACAATATACACATGCAGCTGCACATATGTGCACTTTATAATGCATACAGTTTACAACTTTTTTTATATTGTTGTAAGGAAATACTGTACTACTGGACAGCTATTGAAAACACTTAAACTGCATGTTGTATCATATATCGTATCATGAGATATTATATGATGTAGAAACTTATAAAATTAACTTTAGTATTTCATAATCATTTTCAGAATACAATATTCAGTCAACTTTCATTCATTTCGTCCCACATCATGGCCTGACCTCATAAATACTCTACAGAATAAATAAATGAACAGAATAAATCACTACAAATTCCTTTTATTAGGGAAACTGTTCTTTAATCTAAATTCTAAGTTTAATTCTAAACTGTTCTTTAGAAACTGTTTTCTGGAGAAACACTCCAAAATCCTGTGGACACCTTCCTAGAAGAGCTGCAAAAAGGGAACCGACTCCATAATGTCATTAACAAGTTTGGTCAAAATACTTTGTCCATAAAGTGTATATTAAGATTATTCAGACTAACAAACAAACAGATAAACAAACAAACAAACAAACAAATTAATTAACGGACCATTTGGACCATAATAAAATGTATAAAGTATAAAGTGTATTGTTCAGCTTGTTACGACGTAAAACTGCTAGCTTTGCAGAAAAAAAAACTATTTATAACATAATAAAAACTTCTCAGTCACCTTCTAATTGTATCAGATTACATAAAAAAATAAATGTAGCAGTTATTAAAAATAATGGATTTTACTTTAAATAATATGTTTAGTGCTTAGCACATTTATGTTGCACCTCAAGGGTTAAGGTGAATCTTGCCTACGGTGTGTGTGTGTATGTGTGTGTGTGTGTGTGTGTATCGTTGACATGTTATCTGAGTGTAGTTTGTTTTGTCTCACAGTCCAAATGTATGCAGGTAAATTGGCCTTTGATACTTTTTACAGGAGAACTAAAATGTCTAAACATGAACCAGACTTGTAATACCCTCATTTACTGTATGTTTGCACTGATTTACTGTCACTAAATTAAACTAGCAATTTGTTACAATGTCCTATCCAAACAAATGATAAGACAAAAAGGAATTAAGTTAGGTAAATGTAATTAATAATTCAATATTACAGACAATACTGCATGTACATTTGTACAATATTTTAATGAAATATTTCAATGAAAAATTCTTGAATAAGAATACTGTTGGTGGAAGATGCATATGCTTATTTTATGACAGGTTTAATTTTGTTCAACTACAGTACAATGAATCAGGACCAACCTGATTCCTGGGTTGTCTAAGGTACATTGATGAAAGCTCCATAATTTCTCCAATATTTAAAAAAACAATATAAACACCAATATATTATTAAATCACACAGCACAGGTACAGTCACATTTGTATATAAAACACATTGAAATGATAAAGTTTGAGGTTTGTAGAGGAACACAGTCAATTATATTCTTCCCAGAAGCCCCTCCTGTGGTGTATGGCCTCGGTGAGCTTTGTTCGAAGTGTTTGTTTTGTTTTGTACACAGGAAGCTCGAGCATGGCAAAGCAGGTATGGGCCTGGGGCAGATGATCCTGTGTGGCGTTATTCAGAGGTTGCACATTCATCCTCACCTGCCCCATACCGAGAACGGGAACTTGATCAAACCCAGTCAGGAACACTGAAGAACAAAAGGTTCTGTTAAAATGTAGTTTTAATTGATGATTTAATTTATTAAGGAAAACAAAGATGACCTTATATGAAAAAGTAATTGCCCCTAAACCTAATAACGCCACCCTTCAAGCATTTGCAATACAGTAGAACCTCGTCCCACAAGACGAGCAGGAATTTTTTATTAATTGTGACTTGAAAAACGAGCAAGTCTTGGTTCATGAATACCGAGTATGTAGCACGCATGCGCTTCTTGTTTTGACGTCGAGCATCACGTGATCACACCTGAGCCAATGGGTTTTCTCTCTCGCGTGCCTTGGAATTGTGGGTAATCTTCTCTCGTGCTCAGTTTTAGTATTCTCATATTTAACTCCTAAGCTTTGGAATAGCCTTCCTGACAATGTTCAAATTCAAATTTGTCACATACACAGTCATACACAGTACGATATGCAGTGAAGACCAATTTAGTCCACTGTAACTGGCAATGAGTGTTTCACATCGCTGTGGAGGAATTTTGTCCCACTCTTCTCGGCAGAATTGTTCTAATTAAACCACATAAGAGGGTGTCCAAACTTAAATGGCCCGTTTAAGAATATCAATTGGATTTAAGTCTGGACTTTTACTAGGCCTTTTCAAAGTGACTAGTCCATTTATTTTTTTTCAGAGGTGGACTTGCAGTACAACATGTAACAGTATGTAAGGGTTAAGTCAGTATGTGTGAACCTTTGCAGCTAACTGTAAATGCAATAATTAAATGGACTCACAGAGAAAAGCTTTCTTGTCCCGGTTTGACATTTCTTCAAACACTTCCCAGAATGAGACAATCGTTGGATGGTCTTTATGAAATCCGGGTCCATAAATGGCGTTCTGTTTAGAACAACAATAATAAAAATAATAACAACAATAAACGCAAATATGTTATTTTAAATGGCAACCTTTTGCAAAAATAGTCAAAGCAGAAAGTAGGTGAGTTCACCATTTTGAACGTGTCCCAGTCGTACTCCTCTGAGCCCAACATCACTGCTCTGAGCTCCTCTGGCTGGAAGAAGTTAACCAATTTTCTGTCACACACTTTGTAGAATCCTCTCTTAAACTCGTTAAACACCCGCTCCACTGATTTGTTCAGCACGTAATCCACATACAGCTCCACAAACAAGTTTCTGTCAAATAAATTGAAAGATGTCTTAAACGAAGTTTGGGGTATATATGTGTGTGTGTGTGTTTTAATGTGATATTGTCAGGATCTGAGTAACCCTTATATAGTTATATAGCAGGAATGATCTCAAAGAGAGTCTCAAGAGGTTTCACAACATTTCGAACATATAATTGAAAGTTTTGCAAAAATATAACTGACTTGTTTGTGCTTGTTACATCTTTTCCCGGCTTGTCTGAGTCCAGTTCAACCTCCACGTTGTCCCACACGATCTAAGAATTTCATAAAGAAAATAATAGTATACAACAAGGCATTACATGCAGTAGATATTCACATAAAATCTAATTGCGACAGTGTAGATACTTTATAGCAGCATGATAATAAAACCCACTTACAGTGAAGGTCATTGCCATGTTATCTGCATCATCATCTGTATAATTCAGCAAGTACTGCAAACTCCTGGTTATAGACATTTATTGGTTGTGAGAAACGTATTTTAGCTGAACAGTGAATTAAAAATACTTGTGCTTTAATAGAAAAAAGGTGATATTCGGATGATATAAGATATCCCAATGTGATGTTCCTGTAACAGCATGTCACAAAGTAATGATTACTCTTATACTGTACCACCGAAAATTCTGTTCATTATTAACCTTTATTAATCTATATAAACTTGCAAATAGTCTGAATCTTTCTGTTGATCGTTAGGCAATTGATTTGTAAATTGGAATTGGAACTGGAATTCAATTCAAATCAGTTTTATTTGTATAGAGCTTTTAACACTTGTCATTGTCGCAGCAGCTTTACGCAATCAAAATATGAAAAATATATTTTTTGTGGGCACCATGTATTAAAAGGACTGCATTAATATAAAATTGTGAATTGAAGTAGAGAAAGTAAGAAGCTACTGTTATTAAGCTGAAAATTGCTTCAGCTGATTAAATAAGCTGAAAAACCTTCAATCATAACTGACAGGACCTAAAAGAGCTAAGAGCGGGTTGATGAAGGTTTGGGAAACTTACTGTGCTGTGACAGGACTCAGTTCTGCAAAATCTTCCAGAGAGGGTCTGATGTCAAGAAGTTTTTTAAACAGGGCTAAGGGAAAGGGCATGTGCACGACACAGTGGTTATTAAAGGCCAGACCACACAGCAGTCCGAGACGGTAGTACCACTCGTCTGGTAAACTGGGCTGAAAGACATGTCAGAAGTGAAGGACAGAAAAAGCAGTTATTTAATACTTTGATTATTTGAAAACTGTTTCTACTGTAGTGTTTGTAACATATAAGTGGTATTTAATGTTACACATGAATCCTAAGATGTGTTTTACCACATTTTACCTTGAAGTCAGTTGTACTTAATCTTATATGTTTCTGTTCATTAATCTTTACCAATCACACTATCCTTGTCAGGGACATTGCCGATCTCAAGCCACATTGATAGGACAGCAGTCCATTGCAGAACATTTCCAAAAAAAGGGACATTTTATTGTACTACCACCTACTGCAACATTTTTGAGAGACTGAGGCATCTGGTGAACCCAATAATGAGGACTAAATTAGATTAGACCACTAAACCCCAACCCACAATATTGTGCAATATTCACAGGTACTGCAAGTCTGCAGCTGCAAATGAATTGAAAATGGACCTGATTTACTTTGTCTCATTTAAGTTTCTTACCTCAGAAGGGAACCAGATCAGTGCATTAGTGTCATTTTGTATGAACATGTCCAATTCTGGGTCGAGCAGCATGCTGGATGCATTGTGAAAGAAGTCCTTCTTATTGACATCACTGTCTTCAAAGTTCTCACAGTACACCACCTGCATGTTAATATACAGTACATACCGCACAGTATTAAAACTGCTGAATGTCCATCAAAGTTTTTTTTTTTTTCACTTTACGATAAAAGATTATAATAATAGATTCATTGTGTAAATATTATTATTATGCATTGGGTGCTTATAACTATATAATTATATCTATAGTTATAAATGAAATAAAATGTTATGGTTCAGTCTTAAATAATCATATGAATTCAATCAAATTGTATTTATATTGTGCTTTCTTTTGAACAGACATTGCCACAAAAAAAAAAAAAGGAAGGGCCCTTTAAAGTCAATTTAGCCTGGATTTCTACAAACGACCTTGTGTGGAGGTCACCACTTCAGAATGGATTGAGATGTAAACTGTGACTGGTTAGTTCTTGATTTTTTTTTTTTTTTTATCAGAACAAGATAGATGCACCTTCAGCCAGCACTTTAGCTGATCCTCACTCACGTCCCTCAGCAGTTGGAAACAATCCTCCAGTAGTGCAGTACGTCTTAACTTCATCCTAAATATTCCCTAAAGTCAGCAGGGGGAAACATTTTTTTTTAAATATTTATAAAATATTTATACCAATTAAGCAAAGCTGCACAGAAATAAGTATAACCCTAGTTATGCATTTAAAGACATACTGTACCTTAGTAAACTGTATACTGAAATTTACGAACTTTAGAAGGTTGTATTTAGCCTCCAGATTGAAGATGCAAGGACTTGAGATCAGAAATTGTAAAGTTTGCTGCAATAAAAAAAAAATACAGTGATTAATATTTAATAAACCCAGAGAAAAGTTATTGTGAGTTATTGTTAAAACCTAGTTGTTGGTTTTCATTTAACATCATGTCCTGAAGTGTTTGATTCCCCTGTATAGCCAATATTATACTGTAACAATTGCATTGATCATGTTCATGCTACTGTATATTTAACCACAGTCACTTTATTACCTGGACACGTTTCACTCAACATTTTTACTGCATGGCACTATATGCTGCTATAACCTAGAGGTGTGTTTGGAGTCATTGTCCTTTTGAAAACCAAATTATGGTCCCACCAAACCAGATTGGATGGCATGTCGCTGCAAAATGCTGAGGTACAGTAGTCATTTTCATCAACAGAGTTACCAGCAAGGCACCACTACACCCTCACATCTTCTCCTCCATGCTTTACACACATTTTGGAACCATCCATTTTCCCTCTCCATGTCTATAAACATGGCCGTTAGAACTAAAGCTCTCAAATTTAGACTAATCAGACCAGCCTTGTTTCTTATCTTGTGTTTCTCAGCCTAAACAAGTCTCTCTGGTTGCAGCTCTTCTGAAATAATGGTTTCTGTAAGGGCCTCACTCAAGCAGTCTTCTCTGAATGTTGGATGTTGAAATGTGTAGAATTAAATTTTGAGAAGCATGTGGCCTCTAATCTGAGGAGCTGTAAGTCAGCAGTTTCTGAAGCTGGTCTTTCTAATAAACTTATCCTCTGTAGCAGAGGAAGCTCTTGGTCTTCCTTTCCTGGGCCAGTCCTCATGAGATCCATTTTCATCATAGCGTTTGATGGTTCTGGAGACTGCCATTGGGGATTCGAAGTTCTTAAGATTTTCCAGATCAACTGACCTTCATTTCTTGTAGTAATGATGGAATATCAAGTGTTTCTTGCCATAATATGGATTTGTAGTAGTTGTAGTCGACATGAGTGTTTCAAAGCTAAATGTAGATACGTTGTAGCTAAATATAGCTATTCTAAAATATAAAATGCATTCTGTATTGTTTAACACTTTTGTTGTTTACTACATAATTATATACATGTACTTTCATAGATTGGATGTCTTCAGTATTAAACTATTATGTTGAAAATCATTATTTAGCTTATCATAGTATTGTACATTTGTTTATACTTAAATAAAGTTAATATAATAATTAATGTGATCTATATATATCCCTATCTATCTATAAATGTATTGTTTACTTACCTTAAGGCACTCTTTATCCCTCAAGACCAAAGATATGTTTAAAGTCCAATTAAGTTCAATATGTATGCCATACTGAATAGTATACAACTAGAGTTAAAAGGGGGAAAGAAAAATTGAAATGACTTTCAAAAGTCATCCATAACTGAACATATTACATGTCTAAACTTGAGATAATTTGGAGATACCATGTCAACCAGATCACTTGTCTCATTAATGATGAAATCTTCAGGAGTGATTTTTCCATGGCTCTTGCAGGAAGCCTAAAGAATACAAAGGAAAAGTAAATACTAAAATCACAACATGCAACTTAATTCTGCATTTCATTTGATTTCAATCTTGTTACCTTGTAGATCATCTGAAGGATTTGCACTGATTTCTTTAGAAATCTAATCGTGCTTTTTTCTTGCGTGTAGGTGGAGACAAAATCAATGGTCATTTTAGATATCGTTTTTGCAGCGGGAGTACGAAAAAGCTCCACTAAAGTTTTAAGGAAGGTCCCAGGAAGTTCAGACCAGAAGGTTTCTGGAAAAAAAAAAAAAAGTGAACGCATAAGGCATCTTCTTTTGTCACAGTAGGATCTGTTGCCCATGTTCACACCTGTTTACATTTATCTTGTAGAAAGTAGCTGGGATATAAAATCAATTATCTATCTATCTATCTATCTATCTATCTATCTATCTATCTATCTATCTATCCATCCATCCATCCATCCATCCATCCATCCATCCATCCATCCATCCATCCATCCCTCTCTCTCTCATGAAATACATCGATTAAAAATGACATTGGGACCAGCCATTTAAAAAAAGTAAATATTGTAATATAATGTATGTTTCCTTACCTATACTGGTAGTCCCTACCCTACAAACATTCGTCAGTAAACACAAACAAAACACAGTTGTACAAGCATTCATTAATTTGAACAAATCACGGAAGTAGCTCATATGTATTGTACAAAAAAATAGACACTGCAGTGGACCAGATTCCAATATTTACAATTATATACAATATTTTCACTGTGTAAGCGTAATGTCCAAAAATGAAGTTTATAACATGTTTTTTTTTTCCTTCGTTTTTTTGGCCACATAATGGCAGTGTGGTGAAAGGAGACAGATTTAGTCAAGTGGATTGGTATGCTTTACATTGTATATTCGTGTTAAAGGTGTACAAGACTCACTTTGTCACCTACAAACATGCTCCTGGAATGGAACTCATTCGTAAGGTAGGGACTACCTGTATTTTAATGTATTTATGTTAGTTTGTATATAATGTTCATTCTGACATACAGTATAGGGACACGCGTACAGTACATTATATTATTTCCAAATTGGTAATAGATAGAGTAGATACACACATGGACAAAATTGTTGGTACCCTTCGGTCAATGAAAGAAAAACTCATAATGGTCACAGAAATAACTTTAATCTGACAAAAATAATAATAAATAAAAATTCTATGAGTGTTAACCAATGAAAGTCAGACATTGCTTTTCAACCATGCTTCAACAGAATTATTTAAAAAAATAAACTCCTGGAACAGGCCTGGACAAAAATGATGGTACCGTTAGAAAATACTGAAAATAATGTGACCAAAGGGACATGTTAATTCAAGGTGTGTCCACTAATTAGCATCACAGGTGTCTACAATCTTGTAATCAGTCAGTGGGCCTATATATAGGGCTCCAGGTAGTCACTGTGTTGTTTGGTGACATGGTATGTACCACACTCAACATGGACCAGAGGAAGTGAAGGAAAGAGTTGTCTCAGGAGATTCGAAAGAAAATTATAGACAAGCATGTTAAAGGTAAAGGCTATAAGACCATTTCCAAGCAGCTAGATGTTCCCGTGACTACAGTTGCACATATTATTCAGAAATTTAAGATCCATGGAACTGTAGCCAACCTCCCTGGACGTGGCCGCAGGAGGAAAATTCATGACAAATCAAAGAGACGGATAATCCCAATGGTAACAAAAGAGCCCAGAAAGACTTCTAAAGAGATCCAAGGTGAACTTCATGCTCAAGAAACATCAGTGTCAGATCGCATCATCCGTCGTTGTTTGAGCCAAAGTGGACTACATGGGAGACGACCAAGGAGGACACCATTGTTGAAAACAAATCATAAAAAAGCCAGACTGGAATATGCCAAACTACATGTTGACAAGCCACAAAGCTTCTGAGAGAATGTCCTATGACAGATGAGACAAAAATGGAACTTTTTGCCAAGGCACATCAGCTCTATGTTCACAGACGGAAAAATGAAGCATATCAAGAAAAGATCACTGTCCATCATTTTTGTCCAGGCCTGTTCCATGAGTTCATTTTTTTTATAATTCTGTTGAAGCATGGTTGAAAAGCAATGTCTGACTTTCATTGGTTAACATTCATAGAATTCTTATTTATTATTACTTTTGTCAGATTAAAGTTATTTCTGTGACCATTGTGAGTTTTTCTTTCATTGACCGAAGGGTACCAACAATTTTGTCCACGTGTGTATATAGAAAGATAGACTTTATTGATCTTAATACAGTACTGCAGATGCAATATAAAAAAAGAAACAGAGTGCAAACTGGCAAATCAAAATAAGAAATAGTGAAAATTGTCAGTGTATGTACAGTATGTATGTATATGTGTGTAAAGTGACAGTGAATAATGGGATATGTATGGTATATAAGTTGCTATTGTCATCTGTACATACAGTAGAGGTGAGTTGTTGTACAGTGCATTGGCAAACAGTAGGAATTGATTTCCTGAACCGTTCTTTGTGAAAGAAAAGCTGGATCAGTCTGTTAGAGACTGAACTTGCCGCTGCCTCTGTATGAGATCATATAGTGGGTGTGATGGATCTTCTATTGTACAACATGTCAAGTTTGTGTCCAATTATGTGTTCAGCCTTGCTGATGAATTTATTTCTCTTGCCTGCTCCCCCAGCAGATCACAGCACTGTAACGGGCTCTATAGCCACAGCAGACTGATAAAACATTTTCAGCATCCTGCTGCATACAGTACGTTGAAGGATCAGACAGGGAATTCTCCAACCTTACAAACTGGGGACAGTCTAACAGATAGTCAGCTATCCAGGACACAATGGCTGTGCTGAGAGTGATCCTGAGCAGTTCATTGGCACAACTAAGGTGTTATTGAAAAGCAGATTGCTTTAATCGCAGCCTTCAATTGTTGGGTTCAGTGCTTCTTATCTTTCTCTTCCTCACTGCTGTGCTGTACCTTCTTTTGTGATATTGTTAATTAAAACATATGTAGAAATATTCTTCTTTTTTTGTAGTGTGAAGCGTTGTACATGAAAAATAAAATTGAGAGAGAAAATTTTCTTGTGTAAATTTACCTTAGTAGCTTATGTTAACTGACTGGCATTAAAAGGGTCAGTACTTTACTTTGTTGCACAGTATGTACCCAATACATAAGTCAAATTACTGAAACTGAACCAAAATGATCTTAGGGCTTACCTAATACCGAAAGCATACAGGGATTTAGATTTAAAATGGCAGAAGCATATAACGATGTAAGCTTTGTCTCATGTCCTTGTTGATTCAGGGCTTGGATAAGTTCAGGCAGGATGAGGAAAACCCTCAGAGCCTCCACATCAGCAGCAGTAAAGCCCAGAGAGGGAAGAAGATATTTCTCTACCACCTTGGCCACCTGCAACAGATACACCAGAATACACTGAAGCCCCAGTCACCCTTTTAGGTTTTTAAGTTTTCAAGTCTAAAAAAAGCAACCCATGTTTTTACAATAAATAAAGCATTCACAAGCAAAAAAAGTCTGTTTTTTTTTATATCACCTTTTTTTTATTGATTTACCTCCAGCAACACCTTCTCTTTCTTGGCCAAACGCTCAAAAGCAGCTTTCACTGATTCTAAATCCAAACCAGAGAAGTGTGTGGATGTCCGGTAGTGTCTATCACAACTACAAAAAACAGACATGAAGAGTAAATGTAAAACAGTTACACATTTTATTGATCATTTTCTATGCATATCATATTATAAAAAATATGTTCAAATGACCTTTTCATTATGAAGCTGCCATTTAAACAGGCAGCCGATGAGAAAACTCTCTTTATTTCTCTGTAATATGTAAAAGAGCAGAGAAGACATAATGAAATCACTCCGAATATTAGCATGACGGAATTTTTAAGTCATACTGCACGGTGAATATACTGTATACATTATGTACATATACAGTACATTTTTTAAACTATACAAGTCATTATATTACTTTCGCCCTGGTGTACTGACATAACATTACAAAGCAGAACATTATGCCAAGCAGATATGTTGGGTGCTGTGGGTTGCAGGGTGGGGGCTTCTTGGATCAAACTGGTCTGTCCAGTGTATCTCATGGGTGCTAGATTGGTTTGGGAGTAGGGGAGGTTTGGATTGTGTGCATGGCAGTCTGTGGTGGCTTTCTTTCATGGCCAGAATTTTTGTCTGTTTATGCTCCAATGGCTCTTCAGTGGGATTGAACTGGACAGGCTAGGCTTTGATCCACGCAAGCATGGGTGAGCCTTGAGTGTCCATGATCCTGTCACCAGAGTACTGGTATGCAAATAATAATAAACGTAAATGTGTGAATGTTATGGCTGATTCATGTATATGACTTAGCCCTGTTGAAGCCGATTAAGTTGGCAAAATTCAAAATATTTATATCAGTTACATCAATTTTTTTTAAGTAATGATGTTTCCAATTTTAAGTAAACAGAACTATACATTTTTGAGTTTGTTGAACTTGTGCAAATCAAAAACATTTTTGCAGACCATCCAGCAAAGGAATCGAACCCGGGCCATCCACATGGCAGGCAAAACACGTACCACTGCACCACAAGTGCTCTATAGAGTTTACATTGGTGGAGGTTTTACTTAAGTTAAGTACTTATGATTACATAAAATATCAAATTTGTTCAGCTAACTTGAAAAGTCTAATTTCTACAAACTCATAAATGCCAAAAAGTGCTGAATACTCATACTTAATGTGCTTAATGTGTTTCATTACTTCGAGCATTAGGGTTTACAGTGTACAGTATGACATATTTTACATATCTATGGGAGAAGAGTTTGATTAAAATACTCACTCTTTGACTGTCATCCACTGTTCCTCACACTCAGACACCCAATTATCAATCATTCTCTCCGATAATGTCACTATTTCCCTTCGGTTAGACTCATAATTACTATGAGATTCCTACAGCCCGAATACGAGAAAGAGCTTTAGATAGTTTGAAAGCATTTTTTAATCTAATATTAAAAACCATGCATGTAATAACTTACCCGATGAGAACACAAGACAAAGGACTGATTCTCGCCTGCAATGATGCGCTCGACTGCATGGATGTCAGTTGCCTCTGTGCATTAATATTAATATTAATAATTTGAATATTTATGAACTTTGGGCTTGCTTCCAAATAAAAAGTATTTTTTTAAAATCATACAGCGGGTTGGTGATTACCAGATGGCAGCTGTACAGGAAGTGGCACACACTGATTGGTCCTCTGCCCATTTCCCAGTTGTCCTTGTTCTCCACATCCAAATGAGTAGATTGTGTTTGATGATTCAACCAGTGCCAGAGTGTGATTCCTTAAATACATTTATTTATTTATTTATTTATTTATACATTTTATGGTAAAAAATTGGCAGCTGTGGTTGCTAGAATTTTACTGTAAAAAATACGGAAGCACCGTTATTGTACTGTAAAAAATTAACCATAAATTTGCCAGAAGTCTACCGTAAAAAATATGGCGGCAATGGTTTTAGTTGTACTCATTATACTTTATAATTTTTTTTTTCTTGCCTGGCCGGGAATCAAACCCAGACCCTGGAGGTGCAATGCAATCACGACACTATCATGCTTGCTACGCAATTATTGTTGGACATCCTCGGTTTCCCAACGTCCCCCCACACGACTTTCACTCCAACAATGACAACACTTAGATAACAAGCATGGTAGTGTAGTTTCATTCTCGACCAATTAAAAAAGAACAATTAAAATCCAGTATAATGAGTGCAATCCTATAGAACCAAAAACATTGCTACCGTATTTTTTACAGTAAACTTCTGGCAACCACAGCTGCCGTTTTTTTACCGTAAAATTTACCTTTTTTAAAAATTTTTACAGTGTATATATCATTTCACATTCCAGATTACAGTGGTAGTTCCATTAACAATTGACAGCATAAACGACAAATAAGACAAAATAGCACATAAATAACAAAATATACCTCCCACAGGTGATTTGGGACACGTTTAAACCCCAGAGCGCAGTAACCACACGAGGCTGAAGTTCATCCCTGAATAAGTTATGTCCAAGCTGCCCGTAACGGCCGGATCCAAACGTGAAAACTGTTCCTCCCTGGAATTAAAGAAATGATGTACTTGAAATCTACAGTATCACAAATTAATTACACTTAATTAAATGACCACTCTGAAGTTGTATCACATCACAAAGACTTTCATTTCTTCTAATTTTACATTAATTAAACAATGGCATTTTATAAAATTTGTTATTTTATCTTCATCTGCAAAACGTAAAGGTAAATCTTTAACTTTCACCAAAATTAGAAGCATCATGCATAACTGTTATACTGTTAAAGAATACAGAAAGAGACTATCAGCAAAGTTTTAAATCAATTAAATTAAATAAAGTTATATGAACAGCTTTCCAAGTACTAGTAAAAAATTGCTCCTATAGAAACTATAATACTTTATAACAAATGCAGTAATATAGATGTATGATTTGCTTTGCAGCCAGAACTCCTTCAGAACTGAAAATTAACAACATTCATTCTAATGATACCTTTGATAAAGCAGCAGTGTGTTCCTCTCCACATGAAATGGAAACGGTTTTCTTCTGGCTCAAGGTACTCGAACAGGTTGGAATATAAATGTCTGTGAAAGAAGTAAAATTGTTATACAACGTGTTATAAACAAACTTGGCAAATAAGCCTCATATTAATTTTACAAGTTTCTGCTCCTTATGCTCTGTAAAGCCTTCATAATGGCTCTAAGCGGAGGTGCTGGTAACTGGTGATTTTTCAGGATTTCAGAGTCAAAAGGTTTTATTTGTCATTTGTACACATATTAACTGTATGGGTTCTTTGGAATTTTTTGTGCAGATGTTCTCTGCGTGATACAGAACAACACAGGAAACTAATAAAAGAAGGTAGATGTCAAAACAGACGATAGGTTTAGATTCGCTCTGGCGACCCCTGAATGACACCCAGCAATGGACTGTTCTCTCTCTGTTGCGGTCTGGAAAGCGCTTCCGCTCCCTCAAGGCCAATACAGAGAGACTGAGGAGGAGCTTCTTCCCGCAGACGATACAGTCTCTCAATCAAACCAACACACTGGACTAAAACACCTCTGCATTTTTTGCCCACACAGAACGGACAATTATGTCAAGAGTCCAAAATTCTTTAGCAGTGTAATGAAGATGTTTGAGACTGGTAAATCAATTTCTCCTCTGCAGCAGAGGTACGTTTTGGTCTTGCTTTCCTGGGATGGTCTTCATGAGTGCCAGTTTCATCATGGTGCTTGATTTTTGCAAATGCACTTAACAATACTGTTCTTGCAATAACTGTTCCAGAACAGCTGACTGGCTTTTGTTGTTGTTACTCAATTACCTAATGATATATGTGTTATTTCATAGTTTAGAAATCTCCAGTATTGTTCTACAATGTAGAAAATAAATCACGCTGAGAAAACTCTGAAAAGGTGACACATCATCTAAGGATAGGAGGTTTTACATGGAATTAAACTTCAACTTCAAAGAATTGCTGCATTTTCTGAAACCTAATCGCATCCCTGAAATAAAACATTTATTTTGCTTACCCTCATTATGTCCCAGTCCCAGCTGCCCGGCGCTGTTCCTTCCCCAGCTAAACACGGCTCCGGAGAGAGACAGGACGAAGCTGTGGTCTCCTCCTGCACTGATCTGAGCCAGTGGGATCCCACACAGAGACTTGAGGTGCTGAGGAGACAAAGAGCTCGGCTCGCCTTTCCCCAAACCCAGTTGACCGCTCGTGTTCTGACCCCACGTGAACAGCTGACCATCTGAGAGGATTAGAAAGATGTAACATCCAAGTCAATACACACCTAACACCAGTGGAGGAGATGGGGATGTCACTCAGCGACTAATATGCAATGATAAAAAGCCTGTGTAGGTGGCTGCACCATTTCCTGAGAACGCATGTGTGGCATTACAAATGTTTTTTGCATGGCAAGCATTTCAAGTGGTCTCTGATCATAGTTACATATGATTATTTTTCTAACCAAATTTTTTGAGAAGTTAAGTCCTGCATTTGTTGCCAGCTGAAACATACAGTAGTACTGTACTTCTCCCCAGTATGTATCCAATCAAAAACTCTTTGCTCCAAAATCATTAATGCTGAGATCTTGGGGAGCGGTTATCATCACAAGAATTTTCCAAAAAGCTCAAAACAGCATCTGCTGATAATTTATTCCTCTCTATTAGATCTCCTAATATTAGCAGGACTGCATGACAGTCTAGTCTGACGTTCAGTCTACTATCCTTCAAGCTACTTTAGCTTCAATGCTTACCAATTTCTTTGCACAGAGTGACATCAAGCAGTACATTCCCAAAAGGTCCATCGCATTGATTTGCTCATGTTGCTTGTGCCAGGAACTTATGAAAAGTTAAACTAAAGTTAAAAAAGATAAAGTGACGTTGTCAGACATTGTCAGACCAATCAAATGGCCAAACATGTCAGGTGCTGCCAGTAGAAGAAATATACAGAAATAAAAAAATAAAGTGTCTGTTACTGAAAATTAAGAGTAAGTTTACATATTTTAATAGTTCAGTTTAAATTCATTCACAGTTAACAGCCATGTGCAGGAAAACCCAGAAAGGCCACCAACAGACACGAACAGGAATGAGATCATTGTGAGTAACAGTGTTGGGTGTAACGCGTTACAAAGTAATGCATTAGAGGACTTGGATAACTTTTTTGATGTAATGAATAATCTAATCCTTTAGGTCCGCCATTTAAGTACTCACTTAGTTCTATCATCAGAAATGTTATTCAGACAATTTATTTACGTAATCTGAGAAGATAACATTCTGAGCAATTTCTTGAAATGAGCTTCTTAAGAAGAAACAGAGACTGGTTTAGATGAAAGTGCGAGCTGCAGAACAGTAGCTTGATTAACTTGCAGTCTGAATAAAGATTGAAATATAAAGTAAATACCATTTGTCAGTGCCATGAAGTGCTGGTTTCCACATGCAACCTGTATTACAGTCCAACTGCAGAGCTCTTTGATAGGCCTGTGACCAATATTTATATTACAAAAACAGCAACAACTAAAACAACAAAACAACAACACAAATAATAATAATAATAATAATAATAATAATAATAATAATAATAATAATAATAATGGAAACATGCCTGCAAACATTAGATTTGTCCAGAAAGAATACTCTGCCATCTTCATATTCCAGAAGGACAGCATCAATCTCACCACAGATGATCAAACCTATTTTCTCTTTCTTCAGATCTACAGTATCTAGAAATAATAATAATAATAATAATAATAATAATAATAATAATAATAATAATGGTATAAATGTTTCAGAATTTTTTTTACCCCTTTTTATCAGAAAACATGCACCTTTAATACAGTTGTCATGTTTCACAACCTGCCTGCAGTGTTTTTCCCACGCTGTCACTTTCCCCACGTGTTCATGGGGAATGTGACAAGCTCGAAGCCCGTCATGTGCTCTTTCCCACTCTACCACTTCCACCCCCGTCTGCACACCGGTCTCGCATTTCACACTTATTACTCCAGCACTTAAGCAACTAAACTATAGCCTTCCTTTTGTGTTGTCTTGCATATTCAAAAATCCAGTCCTTTCAGCTGAACTGAATCGGGAATCAAGCTGTTGAAGCTCCGCCAAGGTTCAGGTTTGGTCTATGACTCTACCATAGAGTTCCAGGCCCTGCCTCTCTCTAGCGGGTGGAAGGATCGACCTCTGAGCGATGTTTTCAAGGGAAATTATGAGTAGCTTCCTATTTCTTAAAATATGATCATGATCTCAAACCACTAAATCACTTGATAAAGCTGCATCTCAAAAATCAAGAGTAGAAGTAATTTTTTATAGAGCATTTCCACATTCACAATGTGATGAGAATGCACAGGACTAGGATTAAACAGCTGGGTGGCCATAAAAAAAAAAAAACACTTGCTATTGAGGCTACTGTATATAAAAAGCCTTTAATTTGCTAGGGAACATAAAGATGGGACTTGGGAACGATGGAAAAATGTCATCTGACCTGATGAGTCCGGATTGAGTCTATTCCAGAGTGATGGGCGTGTCAGGATAAGAATGGTAGCGCATGAAGCGATGCTCCCATCATGCATAGTGTCCACTGTACCTCTAGAGGCAGTGTTATGATCTGGGGTTGCTTCAGTTAGTCAGGTGATTTGTACAGAATGTAACAATAAAATAAATAACTGACAGTTGATTCCATGAATGTACTGAATATTTAGGTTTATTATTGTAAATTGTACTAGGTAAACTGTAAAAAAAAAAACAAAGAAAAAAAAAAGTGGTTGTGGAAGCAAGAGGAATCATTTTCACACATAAATTGGCCAAAATAGAGTACTGACCTTCAGGGGCGCCGCTAGCAATTTTGAGCCCTATGACAATATATGCTGTTGGGCCCCCCTACCACACCCACTAGTAGTGTTATTACTAATAAAGCAGATCTCTGGGGGCCCCTAAAGGGCGTGGGCCCTTAGAATCGTCCTAACTCCCCCCCCCCCCCCCCNNNCCCCCCCCCGCTTAGCGGTGCCCCTGCTGATCTTAACCACATTGAAAGTCTTTAGGATGGAAGATTCAGAGGGGCTCGATTCTCCCATCATCAATACAAATTCTTTTTTGGGGGGAGGGATTTCCCCCCGATTTTCTGCTTAATTTAGTCATATCCAATTCCTCCCCGTCACTAGGGGGCTCCACATTAAGGCTACTACTACCACTCAGCCGGGAGGACCGAAGACTATCACGTGGTTCCTCTGAACCACGTGACTCCAGCCGAGCGCATCTTTTCGAACTGCTCGCTCGCGCACCATTGGGAGCAACACTCTCGGAGGACAGCGCTATCCGCTCCTTCCGCTCGCGTGAGCTCACAGACGCCCCTGATTGGCTGTAGAGTCGTGATTAATGCGGGAGCACTAAGTACCTCTCATCCCTCCCCTCTGAGAGGGCTCGGCCAATCTAGACCTCCGGCCGCGAGAGGTTACAGCACCACCCGGGATTCGAACTAGCGATCTCCGGATGATAGGGCGAGTGTGTTTTATGGTGTATATATACACGCACAGTATAATATACACACATGCATGCAATGTATAATACATACACCTGATTCGTGTGTGTGTGTGTGTGTGTTTGTAGAGGCTGTACATATGATAGGTGTAAAAAAAAAATACACACACACACACACACACACAGACTTTCAGGAACAGCTGACAATTTCGCAATCACCTATCATATTTATAAACTCCACAAACCTCAAATCAAGCTTTAGATTTGTTTGTTGTTCTCATTCATGTTAAAGCGGCAAATCATTTCACTTACCACCGACCGCCGCGGTCATGCTTTTGAAGTTGCTTGGGACACGCCCACAGAGATGACATCATTATACGTACACCGCTTTAAACATGTAACCCTTCACATCCCACAGATTAAGTGATAAACTAAGCAATAAAGTTTGATCAGTACAGCAGAACTCCACGAATATACGGATGACTCATTTTAAAGATATTCATCATAATAAATTCATATGGATAGATAGATATATATTTGATTTTTTTTTTATTCCGTGAGGGAAATGATTGTAAAATAATCATGCGCATGCCTACAGTGCCTCATCAGATGTCGGAGATAATCCTCAGAAATACCCACTGAGTTTCCCCGACTTGACGTGTTCCCTGGTGTTGAGTCTCAGGACAGAAGCGTTTCCGTCCCCGCGGATGAATCCCATTAGACTCTTCCCTGGAGACACATCACTGATCCTGGATTTGGGAGAAAGATACCCGATGCCGGTGTCGGTGAATCTCACACTGTCGGGTTTCACTAAACCAAACCCGTCCGGTTTTACAGCTTCTCCCCAGTAACACAGCATACTGCACACACACACACACACGCACGCACGCACGCACGCACGCACACACACACTGATTGTGATTAGTAGAATAACGCCCAGCGTCGCCCACCCTGTGTCCTGTCTGTGATAAAACCTCACTGAGACACTGAGACAAGGGAAGGAAAGTGAAACTTAACTGCATGAGCAGTTCTGCAGAAACGAAAGCTAGGTGGGAATGTCTCTGCAACGACGCTCTGTTAAAAACAGAATTATTTGTGAAACAGCATTAAACACAGTGCCAATCAGTGAGAGAGGCATACAGCACTGTGCAAAAGTCTTAGGTGCCACATAAGTACAAATTTTGTTATATAAGTTTATTATGTCTGCATTATTATGTCCAAGAGCACTCTCTACACAGATACACTAAAATTAATGAATAAATAACATTACAGAAGAATATTTGCATGCTTGTAAAGAAAGCGACATATTACATGACAGACCAGATTTCAGATGGGAAAAAAAATAATAATAATAATGTAGACTCCTGGGTTTTGCACGAAAATACAAAGGAGCGAGTGTGACAAAGTTACCAAAAAGAACTCATATTCTCCAGCATGCTCAGTAAATGTTTAAATCAGTTTTCTTCTTCTTCTTTTTTTTTTTTCTTAGCACAGCCCTCTGCAGAAGATGTAAAATACATATTCAATTCAATTCAATTGTATTTGTATAGTGCTTTTAACAATTGGCATTGTCGCAAAGCAGCTTTACACAATCAAAATCTATATAAACTATTCCATATAAACTATTTCAGTATTTATTGTGCGAGAATATTTGTTTGCCATATACTGTATTATCAACATGCAATGGACAGAAAATAAAGGAAAAGCAGTTGAAAACAGAATGTACTACAGTAAGCTTGTTATTTCTATAAACTACAGGAATGATATTTTTAAAAATAAGTATAGCGTTATATTATCTTTAGTGATCAATACCAGAAAAGAATATAGTTTTAATACAAGTTTCGGTTTTAATGTGCATTATTGTGTTTAAGCTGGCTGTCAAACAAAAGTATTACATTCCTGCAGGTTTTGTCTCTTCTATCCAAAAGCCTCGGTTGTGGTTTATTGCTTCAATGAGTTTCGATTCCAGGCGCTGCTTGTTCTCATATGGAGGGAGCTTGAAATAAGAGTGGCAGGTGAGGGACTCTGGCAGGTGGTCCTGGGTGAAGTTAGGACGATCCAACATGGTCATCTTAACCGCCTCCATCCCGAGGATGGGTACTCGATCACAGCCTGTCAGAAACACTGAAAAAGAGAACCGACAGAAAAGGGTAAATACAACAACAAAAATAGCAAATTGTTTGTTCTTATATCCTTAAAAACTGTCTTTTAGGAATCTATTGTAAATAAAAAAGAAAACTTTGCTGAACATTTGGTTTCTTTCTTGGTCTTACAGTATGAAGCATTATCCAGGATTAGTTACTCATTGCCAATTCTTGCCATTCCCTGTGTGTAAGTAAGTTGTGACCATTGATCTGAAATGCTGTATTTTAGATTACTTGAACTACTGTTTGCCTTGTTTTCGGTGGAGACCCTTGTTAAGGTGTGTGGTTCCACAACTTTCTCTAGAGAAAAATTCTGTTTTTGACTGACATGGCCATTTTCGTTCCTATGATGACTTTATTTGGTTCATTATCTTGTTAAGAAATCCTCCTGGCAGAAGCACCCATGTTTGTGACCAAAACACCTTAACAAAAATGATTTTGCTTAATAGTGTTTTTATTATATATGTATACTGTATATTTTATAGCTCTAGTTTTTCTGTTTTATTATTATTATTATTATTATTATTATTATTATTATTATTATTACAACAATTATACATTAATACATATGGAAAGAAATGCATAATAAAAATATACTTTTTACACCCATTCATGTATTTGTGCAAGTCAAAATGATCTTTTTTTTTTCATGGGGAACTAATACCAAATATTACATATTAATATATCAGCGAAACAATGGTGGCAATAAGATGTTGCTGGACTGATTTTGTTGCTGGACTGTTTTTTTGACAGTATGTAACTCAAATTAATTTATACACAGTATTCCTCAGAGCATTACGATTTACATAGATTACATTAAACATCATATAGGTTTCTGTCATAAAATACTGTACATTACATGTCATTTGACCATTGCATTTCAAATAGGCTCAGAGTGTATGAAAAGGTGTACGTAGCATAAAAAAAATATTTTTTTAGTTTATTTTAATTTTTTAAACCAGGATAGGCTTTTACGCATTAAGCATACTAAGTCCATGTGGTTGCAAATTGTCTCTGTATGTTTCTAATTTCCTGGAAAAGATATATTATTGTACAAATGTTTAGTTTAGTCATTTTATGAAAAGTTATTTATTTTACAGTATGGAAAGGAAAGACCTAATTAACCTATCTGAGTTAAGATATTTGCCCCAAATTGGTTTAGAATATAAAACAAATAAAGGAAAACGTAAATGAACTCACAGAGAAAGGCTTTCTTTTGCTTATCCGTCAACTCCTCAAAAACCTCCCAGAAAGCGCAGATAGTGGGATGTTTCACATGGTACTGCCCAGCATAGACTGTGTTCTAGATATTATAATAATACAGTAGTTGAGAATTTGCTGTATAATCCTAACAGGATCCTATTTTCAGTTTTAAATAAGTGTCTAAATTTACCTGTCTGAAAGTGTCCCAGTCGTACTCCTCTGTGCCCACCATCATTCCTCTGAGCTCCTCCGGTTGGAATAAATTCACCACGTCTTCATCACACACTTTGTAGAACCCCCTCTTAAACTCATTAAACACTCGTTCCACTGACTTGTTCAGGGCATAGTCTATATACGCCTCCACAAACCCCTTCCTGTTGAAGTAAATACACATACAGGAAAAACAGATTTATATTAATATAGAGTATAATTTAAAAAACCATAAGACACCATTAAAAAAAACATCATCATTCAGTTATCACAAAACTTGAGTAACTATAATGAAACTGATGTGTACCATGAGTGAAATTTATTTGAGAGAGAATGAAGTACTAAGTATTAATTTCTACTCTAATTTTCAATCATTTGAATAGGGTGCACTTTACTTGTTAGCACTTGTCACACGTTTTTCATGTTCGTGGGAGTCCAGCTCCACATCCTCACCATCCCAGTGAACCTGTGGAATGATGGACACATGCTTGCTAATAAATTATAAACAATACGTAAATAGTTGGCCATTTTATGCAACCTCACTGCATCTCATACACGGAAAGTGATGTCCATGTTCTCAGCATCGTCTTCCGTGTAGTCTTTTAAAAGGTATCGCAAACTCCTGAGAGACACAATAAAAGAGATTATAATATTTGGTTTACTTATAAATCAATAGTCACAGAATCGTAACTGTGTAATTTTCAGACTCTAACATCTAATCTCAAAAACAAAAAAAAAATCAATGAAGTCAAGTTTTTTTTTTTTTTTTTTTACCTGCCAACTTGTGGACTGAATTCAATCAAATCCTCCAGAGTGGGTTTTACATTGATCAGCTTCTTGAACATGGCCATAGGAAAGGGCATGTGCACTATGTTGTCATTGCAGAGGGCCAAGCCGCAGAGAATCCCAAACAGAAAGTATCGCTTCGATTCATGCGTTGGCTGAAAGAAAACATCAAAGCAATTAGTTGATATTTCAGCTAATTAACATTACAAAATAGATTACTGAGTATTTTTTGAAGAAATATATTTTGCACCTTTGCAGGGAACCAGATCATTGTTTCAGTGTCATTGTACATAAACATCCCCGATTCATGAGCCAAAAGTTCATCAAAGGCATGGAGAAAGAAATCTCTTTTGTTGACTGCAGTCACTTTGGAGTCTTCTACAAACTGCACCTGCAGGTTAGTTATAGGGTTGATTGCATAGTCCTTAGAAAAGGTTCCCCTGTGATGGTTACACAACTTACACAGGGTTACTAAATAACATCAAGCGATCACAAAAAGCATTCACACTGCAAGATCCTTAGTCTTGAATTACCACTTTGATTTAATACTTTCAGTGTACATTCGTGACCATTAGGTCATATATAAACACTTGGGGTGTTAAATCAACACTGGGAATTTTGCAGTGCATTGGTTATTAAGCATTTACGGTACAGTATATCTTATGGTCCACCAGGTAGTGCAAAGAAATACAAAAGGATAAATGTCGAAGTAGTGAAAGCACCAATGAGATGTTATTCTGAATTAACTGGATTTAGTCAATTTACCATTGTCTTGCTTCCACTTGTTAATGCTTGCTCATCATTGACAATCTTATCATTCTAATTTATACATATTTTCACACATTTCAGATTCAGATTCAAAAAGTTGAGTCTAAGTAGCAAGCAAATTAATTTCTAGAGTAAAAGGTTTTATGCTAGCAATTGTTATTAGATTTATAAATGTTGCTAGATTAATACTACTTGCTGGGTAGATCAGTAGTCTTTTGATTAATTCATTAACAATGCTCTTTATTTTTGCTTGTGAAATAATATAATTTGTGTGGAACCTTGGATAAGTTATAGCTTGTGGTCCCCAACTAGACAAAATAGCTTGGGTCTTAATCTTACATCGTTTCAATCAGGACCCCTGACACTGAGTAATTACTGAGTTTCTAGGTGAAATTGTTCCAAGTATGAATGACTACAGTATGCAAACTTAGGGTTGGTTTCAAATCTACCTGTAAGAATGTTTCTGTTTCTACATGAGAATGCTATCCTTTCTAATATTAAACTGTACATGAAGTTTTGCATTTCTTTCCATCTATTCATCCATCTAGGTAGTACACCTTGGTAGTACAATTAGGGACTGTGGAGGCCAATGGAGATCATAGTATCTATTCAAATTTTTTACAACCTCCAGTCAACATTCACAAGCGCTTATGCACACATTACAGGCAATTTGGTAACACCAATTAGCCTGAACTCGATATGTCTTTGGGCTGCTAGATAAAACTGAGTACCCGGAGGAATCCCACCAACCACAAGGTCAACATGCAAACACGATGCACAGACACCGAGGCCAGAATCGAACTCAGACCCTGGAGGTGCAATCAAACATTTCTTTCCATAGCTGTTGTGAAAGATGTTTCCTTCTCACCACTAATGCCTTTTTGAAGTTGGCATGGTCAGCGTTGTCAAGCTGTCTAAACGTGTCCTCAAGTAAGGCAGTGCGTCTCAGTTTCAGCTGAAAGATGGGAGTCGGTACCTCTCCGTTGTATACCTCATGAAACATCCTCTGGGCTGCCAGCTCATTGTGAATGAACTGATGAGCCATCTGGAACCAGTTAGATCAAAGTAAGTGGGACAAATTTAGTATTATGTATATTTTGGGGTTTGTCTAAAAAAAAAAAGATGATGTTCTGTAACAATGTAATGCAATCACTGAATAAATAATGAACAAAACTTTAAAAAGATAAAAATTAAAGATGACATGATATTGATTATTACCAACAACATTGATACCTGTGTTGCAGATGCAATATAGTGTAAAATTAAGATTTTGCTCTTTAGATCCAGGAGAAATGGGTATCGACAGAAGATAGCAGGAGTAGTTTCCACTTCCTCTCAGGTCATAAAAAAGAATTGAAAACACATCAAAATAATATTTAAGCTAGCTTGTTTATCTTTTACTTGATTTAGTGTTCTGTTATAAATGCCACAGTATTTTACCAGAACTTGTCCCCATTTAATCTGCCTCCACAGTGTCACGTCCCGCTGGAGAAAGGGAGGCGAGATGCCTAGCTCCTCTATGTAGAACTCAGTGAGAGCAACCTGCCTCGATCTCTCAGCTCTTTTGTTTCCCTTTTAATTGAACACATGTGTATACGTATATGAATTGGTCTTAATCTCCTATCTACTAAATAATTATTTAAGCTTTTATAAAATGTTTCAGTTTGTCCATAGTCAAAAGCCTTTGGAAAAGTAAATCCTTGTTCCATGATCTCACTGGAAACCATTTGTGACCAATAATTCATACATAAGTATGTGAGATATTAAAATAATAATAATAATAATAGTTTTGCCCCTACAGTGCAAAACTAATGCTGAACCTTTTTACGTTTCTATACCCTGCACCAAACCACAACAAATTACTGGCTTGAAATGTTCCATCGTATAATAAATGTGTTTAGAGATATGAACTGGACACTTACCTTGTAAAGTAACTTGAGGACTTCGAGCACCGCTTTCACTCCAGGAAGGTAGTTTAACCACACATTGGACTTCAGGAGGAAGATGAGTGCTTGTTTCCACATACAGATGTGTTTAGTCATAATGCTGGCGTCCATGGAGGACCAGTACTCCTCTGTTAATTAGAAAAGGCATAAACCATTTCATTAATATATAAAATCAATTATCATTAATCACACTGTAAACCCTAACGTTCAAAGTAATTAAACACATTGAGTACTGTTAACTTAGATAATTGCAATTAGGTCAAATTAATAGACCGTTCTGAGTATTCAGAACTTTTTGGCATTTATGAGTTTGTAGAAATGACACTTTTCAAGTTAGCTGAACAAATTTGATATTTCATGTAATCGTAAGTAGTTAACTTATATCAATAACTTAAGTCAAATTTCCAGCAAAACAATACCTATAGAGCACTAGTGGCGCAGTGGATTAAGTGTTATGCCTGCTATGTGGAAGACCTGGGTTCAATCCCCAGGCTGGATGGTCTGCAAAAATGTTTTTATTTCGTAAGTAACAATACCTTAAGTAAAACTTCCACCAATGTAATATCTATAAAGCACATGTGGTGCAGTGGTAAGTGGTCGGCCTGCTATGTGGATGGTCTGGGTTCAATTCCTGGATAGGGTGGTCTGCAAAATGTTCTTTTATTTGCACCAGTTCAACAAACTCAAAAATAGATAGTTCTGTTTACTTAAAATTGGAAACATCATCACTTAAAAAAAATTGATGTAACTGATTACCTCAAATATTTTGAGTTTTGCCAACTTTTTTGGGTTTACAGTGCAGTATACTGTATTACTGTTAAATGGTAGCACTGTGTATTAATTGAGGCACGGAGTTGGTGCTCGGAAGGTTGGTGGTTCAACATTGTGCTGTATGTGTGTGTCCCAGAAAAATGCTTCCACCTCTAAACATAGTTGAGTCAACATTGGCTATTTTTTATTTTTCATTTGGTACAAGAAGGAGGCGAAGCCTTATGCAGCTGTGCACCTCTCAGGCCGTCCGGATCTGCCTATTGTTATCCGCACATCCCTGTATTCCTAATGAAGATCTGTTTAAAAACAAATGTGTGCGTGAATAAATAATAGTAATTAAATCTTACTCAAGCTTTTTGTTGCCGTCTCAGAGAGGTCTCTGATGGTTACAGCCAACAGCAGCACCAGATCTATCACGTTCTGCTGTTCGTGAAGAACAGAGCATGTGGGCAGGAGCAGGAAGATCTCAGGACACCTCATCACTGGTGCAGTGTGAAAAAGTATGTGCACCACTTGTTTGATGCTCATCTGTGGAAAAAGAACAGTAAAGGGATTGGCACAAAACTGATCAGCAGATATTTTATTATTATTATTATTATTATTATTATTATTATTATTAAAAATAAATAGGATCAATATTAAACTAGGACTAAACCTTAACTTATTCTGTTATCTTTGTGGGTTTAAGGGCAAATGTCTATTTATCTATAGCTAAATTATATTGTAACGTTTAGCAGATATTCATTTAGCAGATACTTCAGGTATCCAAGTTAATTCCATCATAGTGAAGTCATATTAATGTATAAGATTTGCCTTTGACCTCAACTGAATTCTTGATCCAGGCAATCTTGAGGAGCTGATCAAAGGTCTGGCTAGCAGCATTCAAATCAACCTGAATACTGCGTGAAGCGCTCCTGTTGTGACAGAAAATTATTTTACTGTAATAATCTCATTGCTCACATTTGTCTTGCTCATCACAAACTCTGAGTCAAATTAATTCAGTTCAATTAAGTTTTATTTATAGAGCGCTTTTAACAATGGTCATTGTTATTGCAAAGCAGCTTAACAGAATCCAAAAAGGAACAAAAACTAAATAGATATCAATTATCGAAAATACTGCCGATTACTTTATATTTGATATTTAATAACTGTTGTCCACATTTTGTCCACAAGTTTCTAATGTGTGCGATATTTAATAGGTCCAGTACCTGTCTTTAAGGAAGCAGGCGATGAGATTTGAACTTGTAGCAAAAGTCAAGGAAACCTCCCTGTGATGAAAAGTATAATGTATAATACAACATATAGAGTACATTATTGTGGTCTAATGTTTTTTTTAGAATGTAAAGTTAAGCCACTTTATTCTTACCTTTTGATTTCTTTGATGCCTCTATCACTCTCCAATGTTGTAACCCATCTCTGCACTTGTGCCTCTTCAAGTTTTCCAATTGGATCACCAAGAATATTGGTCTGACCAACAAACAAACAAACAAACAAACAAACAAACAAACAAACAAACATGCAAGCAAACGATTAGATAATTATGTAATACATGTGTATGTGCGTATTTTGTAGACACTATTTTATATATAACACCATAAAGTTAGCTAGATAAAGCAACAAACAACACGAAAGCAGCAGACCATCTAAGCACATTTAATCATACTGTTTCACTATGGAGCTTTCATTTATGGTTAACTGTGCTCCCAACTTTTATAAATGTGTTGTATTCATATTTTACAAATATGTAAATATATATATAAATATATACCAGTAATGAAGCGTTTGAAGTCCAATTTTCGTCTGCATAGTT
>QMIH01001324.1:0-10786 GCA_003987875.1 Clarias batrachus | reverse complement strand
CCTTTACTTTCTTTCTTTCTTTCTTTCTTTCTTTCTTTCAACCATACTCAACACATCCACTAAGTCTGCATCTGCTTTGTTCATTACCTGCCACAGGTTACTTGTTTAGCAGGCCCATCAATGCCCTCAATTTTCTTGGGTAGAAGCTCATTATTGGTGGAGCCGTGCCCAAGTTGACCATGAGTTCCCTCTCCGAATGTGTACACTTCTCCAGCCTGAAAATTATAGCAAACCTTCATAAATCGCAAGATGAAGTGTGTAAAATGGAATCTGTATGGATGGGATTTACAACAAATGTTTAATATTTGCTTGGAACCAGCTCAATTTACCACCTGTGGCCCGTTTTAAAATAAATTAAATGAATGAATTCCCACTATAGTACCTAATATGGACAAATAAGAAATGACTTAGCTGTTTGCCTGTGACCTTACCTAATTCAACATACCTTAGTGAGGACAGCAGTGTGAGCCCCTCCACAGCTGATGGAAGAAATTCCCAAGTTCCTCAAAGCTGGAACTGCACATACTGCAAATCGGCCTGTTTTATACAACATTATATTAGCCTTCCTCATATATAATGTACAACATGCTAATTTGGGGATTGGATACGCTTTTGTGTTAGTGGTCAGATTGTGGGTATAAATTTCCATATAGCCGGCCTAAAAAGGCTCCTAATGTGTAGCTGTTTACGTTGGATTCTGCTGAACTACACTGTAAAAAAAAAAAAAAAAACGGTAAATTTTACGGTAAAAAACTGGCAGCTGTGGTTTAAAGAATTTTACCGTAAAAAATATGGTAGCAATGTTCTTGGTTCTACAGGATTGCACTTATTATACTGCGTATTTTACAGACTTTAATTGTTCTTTTTTTCGAGCCTGGCCAAGAACCAAATCCAGACCCTGGAGGTGCAAGGCAACAGTGCTAACCACTACACTACCATGCTTGCTACATAAGTGTTGTCGTTGTTGGAGTGCAAGTCATGCGGGGGGACGTGGGGGAACCAAGGAAGTCCAACAACGACAACAATTTCATAGCATGCATGGTAGTGCAGTGGTTAGCACTGTTGCCTTGCACCTCCAGGGTCTGGGTTTGGTTCCCGGTCAGGCTCAATAAAAAAAGAAACAATTACAGTCTGTAAAGTATAATGAGTACAACCAAAAACATTGCTGCCATATCTTTTAAGGTAGACTTCTTGCAAATTTACGGTACATTTTTTAACAGTGCTAGCGTATTTTTTACAGTAAAATTCTGGTAACCACAGCTGCCAGTTTATTACCGTATAATACCCTTTTTTCTTTTTCTTTTTTTACAGTGTAGTCATTTTGGATAAAAGTAGAGACGCACCGATCAGTATCAGAATCATTTATACTATATATGAATGACAAGTGTCACATAAAATTGGATTATCTTCAATCTCAAAGCTTTGCAAAGCTTGCAGAGAGACAACTAGTTTTCTAACAGAGCACCGACTTACTCTCTCATTCTCTATATCACTTTCCTATACCACTACTCTATATCTGTACACAGGAAACCTGGAGCCTGTCCCAGGGAACATAAGGTACGAGATATACTTTGGGGATGGGATACTAATCAATCTCATGGTATACAAGTGCACACCTTTTTTTCACTACGCACAATTTTGGAAATTAGCCAATTAGCCTAATCTGCATGGACTGTGGGAGGAAACTGGGGTCCCCGCAGGAAATACATACACTAAGCACAGGGAGAACATGCAAACTCCACAAACACAGACCTGATGTGGGAATCGAACCCTTGACCCTGGAGGCTTGCAGTTTAAACTGAAATTGCAGAAGGGCTCAAGAGTAAGTTATTCATAAGAGGAACATACTGTAATGTTAATGTAGACAGTTTAAAAAGCACAACTGTTTAATAATAAAGAGAAATGTATTAAATGCTAAATTGGCAATGTGTTTTTTTTTTTTTTTTTCCCTTAGGTTTATTCTTATTTACTTGTGGCACCTGAATGATCGGACACTTTTACCTGTTACCACTGATCTACAGCCGTGGTTCTTAGTCTGGGCCCTTGGAGAAACCCCTGCCCATGCACATTTAAATGCTTTCCTAGCTCCTATTTTTTTTCCTCAGCACAGCTGATTAAGCTAATTCATAGCATTTTCTTAAATGAAGTGAGAGTGACAAAGCATTGAAAACACTAGAATGTGCAAGGGAGACAGTTCTCCAGGACAAGGGATAGGAACCACTGATCTAGTGGATGTTCTATACATTCAGCATGATGTATCAAAGAAAATGAAGAATTATTCCAAATAATTCTACACATAGAAATACTGTATGTGTCCTGAGCAAGATCATTTTCTGTATTGTATTTTTGTTTCGTTTATGACACTGGACTCATGAGACACCCTGTATTTCCAACCAACTACATGTACAACAAATGCTGAAACTTTTTTTTTTTTTAATGATTCACAATATCTTGTAACATGCAAAACATTACCTTTTACATCAGTTCTGTTAAGGCCCAGCTGACCAACACTGTTAGCTCCACAGCAAAACACTTGATCTGAAAGAGTGAGTGCAAGGGTGTGCGCTCCACCGGCGGCGATCTGAACGACTGGAACTCCGACAAGAAATCGTACCAGAGAAGGATCAGGCTGCAACTCCACTGATTTCCCCAGGCCCAGCTGCCCGTATTTATTCTGACCCCATGAAAAGACTTCACCTCCTTCAACACAGTTAAGTTTATGTTTCATCAATATGCTTCTGCATTATAATAAATATAAGTATAATATAGTATAATAATGATAAGTATTTAATTATTTGATGTCTTTAATGTATTTTAGAAAAAAGGGGTTTGAAGAAAAAAATAAACATATACCATACACTGACCCTTGCTTAGAGCCAAAGAATGGAAATCTCCACAAGCGACCTGCACCACTGGGATCTGGAAGGGTAACTTTATCTGAACTGGTCTGAAAAGATACAATGAATTAAAAAATTTTGAAATTATTTACATTAATTTATAATTCAGTACAGGTGTTTATCCTAACCACATCAAATACAGTAGTTAAGCTATGTACAGCCACAAAACAAAACAAAAAACAAACAAAAAAAAACATTAAGAACACATCACATGCACATTGAACCATAAATGCATGACGGAACAGCCTACAAAGCACGGCTTCTGAAAGGCCGATTACAGGTGAACCTAAAACTGACATTAAGGGGGATGCAGAGCTGCCAGTGAGTCTGGGGCTGACAGAGTGAGGAGTGGTGTGGGAGCTAGGCTGAAGCATGGCATGAGAGTCAGACTTGAACATCGCTTGGGCTCATGCCTGGAGAGACCGTGTCTTCAACCTCTGGTGAGAGCCTGACTGAGACAGAGAATACGCCTGCGGCCATCATCAAGATAGTGACATGGAAAGCATGTGAGCTTATAGCAAGAGAGGCTACCTCTCATTCTGCCTCTGACAAAAGTCTGTGTGTCTAGGGGTGGCTAATACTGGTTTACACTTGCTCCAGCACTCTAGGTTTTGCTTGGGTGACAAGACTTTCTGCCCATAATCACACTGAGCTGTGAGCCACATCATTCCACAGAGCCACTCCTTCTTCCCAGGATTTCACCACCAAACTCTCCTGGAAGAACTGACGCCAGGGCAGCAATTGGGGGAACATAGTCACCAAAATGTTATATTGAAACTCCAACTGCTTTGGTTTATTTGCTCTCTGAATAATTTTGCATATCGCCCATAATTTGTTTCTCTCATGATAATAAATTAATATTTTTTGTCTCCTGACAAAACACATTTGTTAAGTATGGCTCTCAATTAAGTATTTTGTTTAAGTTTAATCCCTCTCCTTACTGTCACCTTTGCACTTTTTGTTTGTATTCACAACTTCAAGTAAATTCATTACAATGTGTTGTGAGAGTAAAAAAAAATATATATATATAGCCTACAGCGTTAACACACTCTGCTGCCACCTTTAGGTGAAAGAGAAAAAAAATTGCCACGTGGTGGACGGTGGACCAGGTATCAAATATTCTAAAAGTGAAGCTGAGGGCTTTCCATTGGTGGCATTTGGCCCTGGAGGTAACGCTTGGACAACCCTGTCTTATACTCACACAGGTTTGGGACATTTTGCTACGGGGCTGCTGTGGCCCAGCTGCCCTTCTCCACCTGCTCCCCAGGAAAACACCTGACCTGAATCACACAGAGCCAAACTGTGGTCCTGTCCACATGCTACTGCAGCCACAGCTCCCAAGCCATCAATCTTCACTGCAAGGAGAAGAATATATTTTATTTATATATATATATATATAAAACAGCAAAACATGACAGAGAGAGAGAGAGAGAGAAGAGAGAGAGAGAGAGAGAGCTGTCTATAAATGAAGCAAAGATTGAAAATATACTGCATTAGGGTCTTGTATACACTTTAAAAACATAAATGAGTTTATTTAAATGAAAGATGTACACTTAAGTACGTAAAATATTCAGTTTCACTCTTTTGGGAATCTCTGTAACATTAAAACAACTAGATCTACCAGATTTAAATTTTACATTACATTATACATTCCTCTAATTTGCATGGGGCATGGCCATGTTATTTGTTATTATTCTTTATATTTATTTATTAAATGTAAATCACAGCTAACACATCCATTATTCTCCACTTGCAGTTTTCATAAACAAATCACTCTCTATTTTGTGAAAATGAAAGAGATATGTTCTGGGCATATCTGATTGGTTTGTCACCTGCCAAAGGTTACCTGTTTATCAGGTTCATTAGTTACTTCATTGATCTTTCAATGTGTCCAAGTTGGTAATCTCCAAATATAAAATATATAAATAAAGTCAATAAAAAAGGAACCATTTAAAAAAAACTAAATCTGCATTCACAACTGAACAAAAATTAAACATTGTTCATTGTAGCCTATATTACAGTTGTGAATGCAGATTTAGTTTTTTTTAAACATTTTTAAACATTGTTTTTATTTATGTACTTAATGACAGAAATTCCATTACAAATATTTCACTAAACCTATTAATATAATATCCATGTTTCTACACACCCACACTCATGTTTACACATAAAACATGGACATTATATTGATGGGGTCAGCAAAATCTATTTTTTCTTCAATGTAGCCTAAGCAAATATAGACACACCTGTTATGATAACATGATCTTAAGAGATTATAGTGCCTGTAGGAATGCTTTTAAATCTAGAACAATCCTTTATTTTTAGAATAAACTTGCCCCTGAGCAGTGTTTTATCTAACAGGCTCTGGTGATGGAGGTGAGGGAGGTGTGCCAGGGATTCCGCAGAAACGAAACTGAAACTTAGACACTTTAAAAAACAGGAAAGGGTGTAAAAATGGCTAAAGAAATAAGAGAAACAGGATGGATAGTAAACGTAAGTAAAATAAGTCTATAACAGTATGAAATAATAAAGCTGGGAGCCAGAAGTCAGTTTTCTCTTTCTATAAACTTGGTACAAAAGTGTCTGTCTGTCATTATAAAGATATTTTATGTATATTTTCTCTCTGTCTCTCTCTCTCTATGTGTGTGCGTGTGTGTGTACTGTATGTACCTGGCAGATGTGTGTCTCTGCTCTTGGACCGTCCCAGCTGTCCCTTAGAGTTCCGGCCACAGGAGTGTACCTGCCCATTGACTGTCAGGAATAAAGTGTGCTGTTCTCCACAGGAGATCCCAACAAGTTGTTCAGTAAAGTGGACTGAAGTCGGTGTGCTGATGCCATTCCCTCCAGATCCAGGGAGAGCAAGTTGTCCTCTGGATGAATCGCCCCAGGAGAAGAACATCATGATGCTGCTTTGTGAAGCTGGTGTGTGACTGAAGCTCTCTCTCTCTCTGTTCACGTCAGCTTTTATTCAGGATAATGTGCTCAAACTGCCTGCAGGGAGCGCTGTGGAGGCAGATCACTCCCTTTGAGCTGGTAACAGCACCATCACTAACTCTAATGGAGTAGAAATGTTTTATGTAATAGTGATCTAATATATAAATGTAAGAGATTTTCATAAAACAGTGACTTAGTGTGTTCTGATTCTGATCGGAAGGTCAACGGTTCAAGACCCAGCAACCCCTGAACCCTGGCTAAACTTAAACCTCATTATGCATATAGTTTACACATTTTTTTAAAATATAAATTGACATATATTATATTTCGTAAATACTATTGAATAGCTAATAAAACCATGTAACTGCATATTGTATTGTATATTGTTGCAATTTGCTTTGAATTTCCTCTGGAGACACGAAGGTTAGGTTCATTGCTCAAATGAAAAAAAAAAAAAGTATGCTAGTTATATTAAATCCTAGCATGCTAAAGTATGCTTAAATGTACTTGCAGCCATACTAATGACTGGTATACTTGAAGTTTGCTATTTTGGAACAACACATTTTGTTTGTTAAAGTGCATTTAAGTTGTAATTAAATTATACTAAAGCACAATTTTAAATGTATTAAGTATACATTCTTCTGCAAAAGTGGAGCAACTTTAAGTATACTTAATACACTTCAAATAGATGGCTGTGTATGTACTAACGTACATAACTGACACATTAATTAATGAAGTTAAAGTATATCTTTAATGTATTATCAGTACATTACAAAGTTTAATATAGTTTATTTATTTAAGTACATTACATGTGATCTTACAATACGTTACATCTTCATTACAATGAAGAGATGGTCGACTCTTTGATGAGTGCGTGTACGGCACAAGGTGGTGGCACAACTGACTACGGTTTAAGAAATTTATTCACTATTTCACCGTGGAAGACCGGTGTTATGCGCTAAATTGCCCCCCTGCCACAGATTGCGCCCCCCCTTACATAATCTCTATCAAATATTATATTACAACATAAATTCATAGGTTTATTGTTATCAAATATGATATAACTATTATAATTAACCCTTGGAACGTGACAGGTGTCGAGACCATAATTCTCATATAATGTTTATTTTGTGACACATTTATTTTACAGGGATTTGTCATGTAATACAAAAATGCTTGCACTAAATAAATATTTATGATGAAAAATTGAATGAAATGATTTTTATTACTAAATATGCAATATCAAAAATACATCTTGTATATTAAAAAAATTAATAATTTATATTTTTCCCTATACAACATGTATTTTTTTTATAATGCTTATTTTATAATCAAATCCATTTGGTCTAATTTGTAATTTCTAAATCATAAACCTATAAATTTCTGTTCTAATTAAGTATTTAAAAGAGAAAAAAACTGTTCTATAGTTTATTTGTCTTCAACAAAACTTCAGGTTGCATACCCCCCCCTGCCACCTCTGGACATTATTATTATTATTATTATTATTATTATTATTGTTGTTGTTGTTGTAGTATTAGTTCACACCTGGTGTGTTGATTCTAGCTGATACACAAATAATCAGAAAACAGGGCAAGAGTTCATAAGATTTAGCACTAACACATTAGACAATATAATCTAATATAATATATAGTTTAATAATAATATAATCTATATTAACTAAACAACTATGTACTTAATTTAAATGTACTTAAATGACATTTATCTTGTGTTGATGTGAATAATGATATGAACTCATGCATGCAATGATATAACTTCTAACCACTACATCCAAACTAGAAATTGAAAATTAAAAATTCTAATCAAATTTTAAATGTAGAATAGCTAAATGTTAATAAACTTCTGTAGCTAATTTTACTACAACAGAAAAAAAAAACAAGTCATTAATGTATTTCTATCGACCACGTACAGGGAGATCAAGAGCTTTTTGTAGTGTTCATATGCAGATAGATTATTGTTAATATAGAGTGTTTAAACAACCTGAAAATATGTCTTTTTTATTATTGTAGTAAACACATCATTTTACATTAATGTGGACAAGGCTCTTGTCTTAATGCTATTCTCGCGTGACCAGACTGTACTGTGACTTACACTGTAATTTCTTCTCATTGTTTCACTTTATTTACATATGATTCCTTCATACGTAATGTCTTCAAACAGAAAGGAATCTGGGCAAATATTAATAACTAACAGTCAACATACGTGGATTGCACAAGGATGTACAGACAATGTAGATGGCGAAAAAATCTAATGATTTAGATTTTATGTTCTTAAAAGAACATGCTGATTTTTGTTTCTATTATTTTGTATTCATTTTAGTTTTTTTCTCGACATTTGGTCCTAAGACCTACTCTAACTCTGGACTTGTTTCAATACGATTGTGTACAATATTACACACACTCTGTGTCCTCAAATTAAAAGTCACTAAAAATGACAAAATATAAACTATTCCAGATTTAGGCCTCATAAGATTACTGCAGGGTCATTTTCATCCTCCTTGTGAAACACTACTCCATCTGGTTGCTCTCTCCATTTCACAGTGATGTTCATACTTTCAACATAATCCAGTTTCTGTTGGATCTGAAGCACAGAGCATGACTTTAGTTACTGAACAATGCAGAAAAAAGAATCTTTAGTGTGTTTGTGAAAATGACACATAAGACGTATTATGATTATGATACAGTCTGTTTGTTGAAGACTTTGTTGAAGGGTCTGGCTGCAATAACGAGGAGGCAAATGAGAGAGATGAGACCCACCTTCTCCAAGATGGCTGCCATCAGCGCAGGATCATTCACATTCAGACTGGACTTAACCTTCACTTTCACAATCTCCTGTCGTGTTGGGAATGCTGGAGAAAGAAATATGCGAATGCATCTCAAAAAATTAGAATATGGTGAAAAAGTGTAGTTTTAGGTCACTTAATTAGAAAAATGAAACTCATACTTTAGATTTATTATACATGAAACATTTCAAGCCTTTTTTGTTTTAATTTTGAGGATTGGGCATACATTAAAGGGAAAAAAAATCCAATGTATATAAAATAAAAATATTTCCTGAAATATTTACAGCCTCAGTCCTCAGTCTTGAATCAACGTTGCTTGACAATTTTCTTAAGTTTCTCTGTTACCCTTTCAGTAAAATTATAATTTTCTGTCAAGTCAGCAGTCTTCCCCATAGTTTATTATATGTTATAAAATATATAGTTTTTATATAGTATTAACGCTATATGAACAGTGATTTACTCAAAATTCAATATTCTAATAATTTTATATGCTGGATTTTCAAATATTAATGAGCTATAAGAGGTAATCACAAAAATAAAACAAACAAATGGCTGGAAATATTTCAATTTATATGTAATGAATATTGAACATATGAGAGATTCACTTTTCAAAATAAATTAAAAAATACTTTAACATGATATTCAGGTAAAATAAATATACAAAATTAAGACTACATTTAAAGATTAACATAATTAGCACAAATATGAGACTGATTTTTTTTTTTTTCAACTCACCGTAACAGTAGAAGGGCATGAGGTTTGAGCATGTTGCTCTGCCTACCAGACTGTTTGCAAAAAAGCCACAACTTTTATTCTGTAAATAATCATAAGCATTACCAGCTGCCCACTTAATCATGGACACGTTGGTGGTCTGGTCTGACCATTTCCAGGGGTCTCTGGTGAGGCCAGTCCAAGCGAAAGCATAGGTGTTTACTGAACCTACAGCTGAGTTTTCTTGTGCATCTCTTATGCTGGCCAGATCTGTGTAATGCTGCCTACAATAGCTCTGCGCATCATACCAGGTCATCGCCTTAGAGATGAAAAAGTATTTGCCAGTGCCAGTCTTTGTGTCTGTAAGAATTGAAAAACACAAGATACAAATATTCATTTTAGGTATACAGAATTATTACTCAGAACTTTAAAAAAAATGTTCTTGCAAGAACTTTTCCAGCTAACTTTCATGTCTTAAAAATGACATCTGTTAGTCTTACTTATAGGGGTGCTCCGATCAGGGTTGTTGGGTCCGATCACCGTTCTCCGATCACTGGAAGATCGCCAAAAAAATGTAACATGTTTGGTCTGTATATGTGTTTAAAGATGTTTAATTTTTCGTGCGGAAAGATGGAAATGTAATCACAGCACCAAAACTCGAGGTGAATCATGATGAATCGTACTAACAGCCACCGAGCGACACCGCGTAGGTGAGATAGCGGTATTACCGACAGGGAGTGAGTGGCGGCGCGCGAGATGCTGAGCTCTCGCGCTCTCTTAGCGCGAGCCAACTTTGAAAACTGCTCGTGTTCCTTTACGTGACTAACCTTCAAATGTTTGATGAGGTTTGTGGTGTTAAAATGCTTTGGTGCTTCCCGCCTCGTGGAGTTGGCTTGTTACACAGGTTGCAGATTGCTAATGTATTGTCTTTTTCACACGACACCAGACCGGTGAAGACATTTTAGCAGCGCGCAAAAAAAAAAATGTCTCGTGCGTTTTGCATCATCTGATCGGCTTTTCTATATCGGCCGTTACAGAGACTGCTGTATGAAAGTATAATAGTGCCAAAATTCCTCAAAGCAAAATAGCAGGTTGAATTACATGAACTGAGAAAAAACTTGTTTCAATAAAAATGTTTGAATTTTTTTGCATTGCAGTTTGATCTGAATTGAAAAAAATCCGTAGAGCATTTACAATGTTTGACATTTTTGCCACTACAATTTTTGCCACTTGCCAGTTGCACAATTAACGGTTAAAATATAGTGTTTACAGCAGAGGGGTATTTTAACCGTTAATTGTGCACCTGGCAACCCAGCCTGTTAGTTAAGAGTCCTGCGTTCCGATCGGTAAGTAGTTTGTGAGAAGTAGACTGCACAGGGAGCAGGAAGCACACTTTAAAGTACACTGCGGCATGGACAGCAGCAATCGGCACGCCACTGCTCTT
>QMIH01001323.1:114973-150363 GCA_003987875.1 Clarias batrachus | reverse complement strand
CATCGTGTCCACCCTCGTGAAATCACGTCACTTGCCAAATCCACAAGAACCTACAACCAAATGACAGCATCATCAGTTATACTGTACTGACACTCAGTAACACACAGGGGGGTGGTTACACACACTGCAGATTCTGGTCAAGGGTGTGGTATAATGGTGCAGGAAATAGTGGAGAGGAACATAGGGGTTGGATTTGGGGAATGGGGGAATAGCGGAGGGGGTGAGGGGATAAGGACAGGTAATAGGGGATTGAGCACAGGGGTTAGAGAGATTAGAGGTTAAAGGTCATGGGGTTAAGGGAAAGTGGTTAGGTGCTAGGGGACCGGGGGTAGGGGTTTAATAATATGGTTTAGGGGTTGTGAGTATGTGGAGGTTACAGGATGGAGTTAGGATTAAGGGTCAAAGGGATAAGGTTAGAGATTAGGAGTTAGGGAATAAGAGGTAGGGATTAGGGGTCATGAGATTTGGGAAGAGATGATCAGAATTAAGTGAGAGTGGTTCTGTCGTAGGGGATAGGGACCAGGGGGTAAGAGGTATAAATTAGGGGTCTGAATTGAGATTAGGCCAAAGTGGTTCATGGATTAAATGTAGACATTAGGGTTTAGGGTTTAGTTTATGAGGGGTTATAGAGTTTAAGACATGAGGTTAAGGCTTGGGGCTTGGTGTGGGGTGTGAGGTGTAGGGTCCAGAGGACTGAGGTCATGCAAGAGGGAATAGGGGTAGGGGTTAGTGATTAGAAATTAGGGATTGAGTTTAGGACAAAGAAGAAATAGTTGAAATACCAACAAATACCAATAATAAGGCAACAATTATCTGAATATATATGAGGGGGGTATTAAATAGTTTTGAGATTCCACACCACAGATCCAGTCCCTTCAGCATACATTGTTCCATCATTCTTAAAACCTGGCAGTAGTTGGCTATTGATGCCCATGGGAACGAATTCTCAATGAAATGTCAGAAAAGACCGTGAGCATGCACTTGATCAAGACCGTGGAGATGATGGGCTTTTCCACTGTGAAGACTGTCGCTGCGTGTCAGGGTCGTACACCCACGTACGAGATGTTCCTTCTGCTCTTGGGTCAGCAGCCTGGGGATGAACTCGGCAGCAACACGGCATTACCATGCATGAGTTGGCGAATGTTTCAACATTTTCGGGGGTTGAGAGGTCGTTGAAGGTCTCACTGATCTCACATCGTCTCCCAGTGATGTTCTTCTGGTCTTGAGCTGCTCAACACAGCTTTGTCGTGAACTTGCCCCAATCATGCCAAATGTCTCAATTTCACGGAAACATTTTCACGTTCACTCTTTGCTCTAACTTGCTGCCCAAGACTTATGGAGGATCCGGTGACTGGACGTGCAGCCTCGTGCGGCCATTTGCTGGCATGTTACAGAACTAGTCTCAAAACCTTTTGATACCACCTTGTACCATTCTGTGTGTGTGTGTGCGTGTGTGTGTGTACGGTAATGTACCTTGCCCAGAAGGCCTTTATTTTTGGACAGCAGGCCCCCTGCATTCTTCACGGCTATATCCAGTGTCCTCCTGTGCAGCTCCACTGCCGACACAATGAACTCAAACCTGTACACACACACACACACACACACACACACACACAGTTTTATCAATGTTATTACTACAGTCTAGTGTATGGAAATCCAGAGTGTGTGTGTGTGTGTGTGTGTGTGTGTGTGTGTGTGTGTGTGTGTGTGTGTGTGTGTGTGTGTGTGTGTGTGTGTGTGTGTGTGTGTGTTCTTACGACTGGTCATAGACAGGGTTGAGGCTCTTCCTGACGGTGCTGGTTTTGCGGCGGCCGCTCCGGCTCTTGTCCGGCAGCAGGTAGAGTCGGATGTAAGGGTCCGAGCAGTCTTTGCCCAGAGAGATGAGGTTACTGCAGCCGTACGGTAAACAATGTTAATGTAACGTTAACGTGGAAGGAGTCTCCAGTGTCAGTGCTTTGTAACGCTCTGAGCTAGACCCGTGCCTTTACGCTAACTTAAAGGAGAGAGAAGAATCATTTGCTGAGAGGTTTATTCCTTACTTATTCAGCCACCAAAAGTGCAGAGCAAGGAGTCAGCTTCAAAAGGGCTGGTACCCAGTTACCATGGAAACACTATCAGGTATAAACGTTTCCACGGTAACCAAGTGTTTAATGATGTGCTGTGTGGGAGCTGAAAACGCTGCACTGAACTTTCTCTGACTTTATCATAAAAACTGTTTAAATTGTCTCTCTCTTAAATTTTCTATGTGTGTGTGTGTGTGTGTGTGTGTGTGTATGTGTGTGTGTGCTTTCTCACCGGCAGGCGTGTACCACAACAATAAGTTTGTTCCTTTGAGAACTGTGTCTAATAGTAAGCTGCACTTCCCCCAGAGGATACTGCGTAGAACCACTGCAGAGAGAGAGAGAGAGAGAGAGAGAGAGAGAGGGGGGGAGCAGTAAAGGAGAAAAAGACAAAGGGAAAGTTAGAGAGAGAGAGAGGGAGAGAGAGAGACAAGAAACATGAGACGGGGACAAAGTGACAAAGTGACAAAGAGAGGCAAAGAAAGAAAGATGGGGAAAAGAAAGAAAGAGGGACAGACAAACATAATGGAAGAGACAGAGTGGGTGAGACAATGCAAAAGAGGACAGACACAGAGAAAGAAAGAAACAGATAAAGAAATAGAGAGTAAGACAGACAAAGCAAGAGAGAGACAAAAAATTGAAAGAGAAAGAGATGAACAGAGAGGAAGAAAAAAGCAAAGCAAAGAGGTAGGGATAGAGACAGGCACAGGAAGTGAGAGAGACAGGCAGAGAAAAAAGTGCAGAAAGGAAGAAAGAGACAGAGAAAGAGTATGAGCGAGAGATAGTCAGAGAGACAGAGATAAAGAAAACACCACAGAGATTTAGCAAAAACAAAAGAAAGTGAGACAGCCAAAGTAAGAGAGACAGAGAGACAGAAAGACAGAGAGACGAAGGTGGACAGAGTGAGAGCCAGACAAGGAAAGAGAGGTGGAGGAAGAAAAAGAGATATAAACAAAGGAAGAGAAAGATAACAAGCAAAGACAGAGAGATAAAGAAATACATATAACCCTAACCCTATATATATAAGCTAGTACTGAATTTTTAAATTGTCTATAATTCCTAAGACACATGGACACATGGACAGAAACGCACATTTTCGACAATTTCAGGACTCTGCACACATCAGCACTCGGGTCTGGCGTATCAGATCAGATCAGCAGTCAGACGCTCAGTAATTCTCCCCACCTCGGCTCCACCCCCAGGGCTCAGGCTTGGTGTCGCGTCCGAAACGGCAAACAGTGCATGCATCAGCGAAAAGTACCGAGTCTGTCCATTTTCTGTGTGGAAGGGTGCTATGTGCGGATTATAAATTAGATCGGTTTGGCCAGCTGCCAGCTTGAGCAGCTGAGAAGAAGAATGACTGAGTCTATACTTAAAGGAAAGCGGGGGCGATGTTCAGGATTTCTGCCATGTACCTTAGCATATAAGCTCTGGAATGGGAGCATGGGGGGTCCATTGGAAACCTAATACAAACCCTAGTGCAACCTTTCCTTGCGTTATCACCCAACGGTGACAATGTCATCACATGACAACCACCAATCAGAGAAGGTGAGGTGGGCATGTGGAATGTGAAGCCAGGCGACATCTTTTCCAAATACAACCATCGTTGCTGGAGCATTGGAGGGGGTGATAACTTGGTGCGTTCTTTTGGTGGTATCGTGATGTGCCACCAGAAGCGATATGCATGTAAACTGCAGGGGCACTGTAGCTATCAGGCACCTCAGTGCCAAATGTTGGCTTCACTATCACCACATCACCAATTTGTCAACTGAATACACTCCTTTAGACAATGGCTGAGATTTTGAGTTAAGTTCAGCAGACGATCAGGATGATGCACCCATGTCAAATTCTGCTCCCACATAGGCAGAGCTGGAGCTTTCTAAGTAAGGGTTTTCAAATAGGGAACATCTCATTCTGACATATGGTAATGACACCTTTTGCTTTGGCCGACGACTAGAAGGCTGTCATCCTTATTCCTCTCACAACATCTAGTCAGCATAAGAGAAGAAAAGCACAGCAAGATCTTTATGTTCTGTGTCTTTTCTGTGACTCAGACAAGATGAAGCAAGCGCTGGATTGTTGAGACAGATTTAGCAATGCCTCATGAGGTTTCCATACCTATGGTAGATAGTTCTCCCTAGTCCCCTGAACAGCTCTGTAGATCCTCTTTCTCAGCACACAATCCTGATGCATTAAACTTAATATGGTACGTATATATTTCATCCAAGCTTACACACAAACCTTAGGCCATTCATTGACGCAAGATCTTTTCAAGGACACTGCATGTCCTTGGAAACCAGATTACCACAATTTACCTCAGCACATTTGCATTTAGGCATTTGGTAGATGCTCTTATCCAGAGCGAATTAGAAAAGTGCTTTGAAGTTTCCATCATCGGATATTTCCGTTCACTGGTTCACTAGGTTACCAACTAGAATTTTTTTGGTGGGGGGGTGAGGGAGTTAACCCAAATACCTAAGAAACAGATCATCAGTTAAAGATCGCCAGTGACTCAGCTGAACAGACATTTGAGACAGACTTGAGAAAGTTCATTCCATCACCTAGGAACAAGAACAAAAAATAGTCCAGATGCATGTGTCTTCCTCAATCTCTGAGAGATGGAAGGCTATTTCCAGCAATGTCGGACGACCGGATGGAATGTGGTGAAATGCGGGTGTGATAAGTGACGTTTGTCTAGACAGCCATCATCTTTTTCTTGGTCTGTCTGAATCTATGGTTCCTGAATCATGGTTCCTCATACTGCTTCTCCATCACACTCAAATGAAGATTCATTTTGTCTCTGCCAGGAAGGATGAATTACCATGGTGGTTAACATTCATGCAGGGGGCGCCTGTCCTCCAGTCCTTGCTGTACTCAATGACTTCCACAAGGCAAATCCATGGGTCTGTGGGAACTGTCTACATCACAGTATACTGTATATCAACTTAATGGTTTGATCAGAGTATTACCAAGGTATCTGCAGTCTCTTCTTGGTCAATTTAAAGCCATTACTACACTTAAAGTGTATTTTTTCAGGTAATATAGAGCACTAATGCAAAATTGGACTGTCAGGTCAGTTCATTAGTTGCTAAATGAACATTGTTCAGAGGAGGATTAGATCCCAGATATCCCTACTGGATTTTTTTTTCTTCAGATCTGTCCCTATTTATAGAGACCATTGAGGTCCATCTTTGTGGCAATTAGGAATATGGAATGAGCCTTCTTTCTGTCCTCTTTTGTTGGTAAGGGTTATGCTACAGTGCAGACCAAAAGTTTGGACACACCTTCTCATTCAAAGAGTTTGAATTTGTATTATGGCAAGAAAAAAGCAGCTAAGTAAAGAAAAACGAGTGGCCATCATTACTTTAAGAAACGAAGGTCAGTCAGTCGGAAAAATTGGGAATACTTTGAAAGTGTCCCCAAGTGCAGTCACAAAAACCATCAAGCACTACAAAGAAACTGGCTGACATGCGGACCGGCCCAGGAAAGGAAGACCAAGAGTCACCTCTGCTGCGGAGGAGAAGTTCATCCGAGTCACCAGCCTCAGAAATCGGCGGTTAACAGCAGCTCAGATCAGAGAGCAGGTCAATGCCACACAGAGTTCTAGCAGCAGACACATCTCTAGAACAACTGTTAAGAGGAGACTGTGTGAATCAGGCCTTCATGCTAGAAGATCTGCTAGGAAACCACTGCTAAGGACAGGCAACAAGCAGAAGAGACGCGTTTGGGCTAAAGAACACAATAAAGAACACAATAAAGAAAACTCGCTGAATGAGAAGGGGTGTCCAAACTTTTGCTCTGTACTGTATATCTAAAAAATAGTTGCTGTTTTTCAGATTTTGTTACAATTTTACACAAATAAGTTGCTCCTAGCAGAATGTGTAAATAGCTAAGAGTGGGCCACCTGCAGGATTATAGAGGTATGGCTATGAGTTACCAGCACAAAATAAATACATTTTTTTGGAGTAAATTAGTTAAATCAATCTCCATAAATTGCCTCATGCAAGAATCATGAAACATAATCAACCCCCCCATTCCTACCAGGCACTAGGCAATATTGGAAAACTAAGGGGAAGCTACCTCTGTGAAAATTTGCCATCTCTTCTACTGTTGCTAATGTTCCTAGTATGATTCACTAGGTCACTTGATAACCCCAATGGACCAATAGGTAAATAGTTTAGAGGATGTGACACAGACACATATACCTGAGCTCAGGATCAAACCTGCATTTCAGTGATCATTCTAGAAATAAATAACTGTGTGAATGTGTGTGCCTACTTCTGCAGCTGTGCCAGTCTGTGTTGTAGCTCCAGAGCAGCTGAGGGTAGTGAAGCATCCGATGCAAGACTTTGTGTTGAGTCTCTGTGTGTTGCATCTCTGTGTGTTGAGTCTCTTTGCGTTGAATCCCTTCGTGATGAATCTCTTCGCGTCGAATTCCTTCGCGTTGAATCTTTTCGTGGCGAGTCCCTTCTCATTTCAGTCTGAACCAGGCTCACCGGTGAGCCCTCCGAGCCTCTCTTGCCACGCAGAGTGACCCCAGTCGGGGCAGGAGACTGGCGGGGGGTTGTGTGTGTGGTAGGGGTGGAGTGTGTGGTGGAAGTGGAGTGTGTGGTAGGGGTGGAGTGGCTCGTGGTGGTGGTGGTGGTAGTGGTGTTTGTTTGGGATATAGTAACACTCTGGCTGGTGTGTCGGATTTGGACTAGGGACGGTTGACCCGATGTGGTCTCCTTTTCAAGGCAAAGAATCTGCAAATGTAACAAACACACGGGGACTCAAAGAGAAGCTCTTCAACCATAGTCATGACAGAGTAAGTTTCACACAGAATACCCAATTTTAACCCCTACGTAAACGCCACACTCACCCGGAGCACCAGTTTGAGTTTGAGTGTGCTGTTTGGGCCGGAGCTGTTCAGGGGGAACTGTTGCACCAGTGTCATGTCCTCGTCCTTCAGAAGACGTGCTAATGCCACTCGCATGCTACCTAGCATGCACTTGTGCTTATCATCCTTTACCTGAAAACAACCAGTGACAAGCACTCTTATGCCCTATGGATTGACGAGTTGGCATACCTTCTTAGTGTAACATAGCTTATTTCAGACTCCTGATTTGAAAGTAGCTGTAACCTTAACATCATCTATGAAATGACCGAGATCAGAATGATCCCATCATGCCTTACCTCCACCTGTAGTTCCTGAGTGTTTGGGTTATGAACCAAGAAGGTAAAAGCCTCCTCCCATATCGGCTCACACGTCTTATAGCGCACCTGATAACATGACAAGTAAACAAGACTGTTATATATTTGATTAAAAATTTAAATTTAACAAACAATTTCAAGGGCTGAGAAGGTAGCTTTGGCGTTGTGATTTCTTTTTGTGATGACTTGGAGATTTCCACAACAGCCAATAGTGCTCCTAATATTCCAGCCCTCTGTCTGAATCTACAGAACCTCAATAGTACCATAGCAAGCCAATAGGAAAGATGGCAGCAAAGAGAGTATGGGGGATTTCCCACATTGGAAAACTTGTGGGATCTTGAGATGGTAGAAATTTGTATAGAGAGATCTTCAAAAGTTTCTAAGAGTTTAGTATGATAAGTTCTGGAGAAATCCGAGGATAACGCTGATAATCAATTACATACCAGTAAACTGGTGACAGGATCATGGGCACCAATGGCACATCTATTCCTGTGTGGAACAAATTCCAGCCAGAACAAATTCTGATATAACAGAAAAACCAATACAACCCAAATTGCTGAAGACAGTTAATACTGGCCACAGTGGAGAGGCACCAGGACACTCCATGTTGTCAATCTGCTGGACAAACAAGTCTGGAGTCCCTACCAGCAACATACAGCACTTAAAGGATGTGTAGCTAATATACCCTCTATTGCCTTGTGGAGTATTTGAGGGGAGCCTGATCAGTATAGGGTATGCAGTATCTGTATATGGTGATGTTTATGTTAAATGATGTATATTAAATGTCAGATTCATTGCTTCGTCACAGAAATCCAAAACATGGATATATAGGTTGCTTTTAGCATGTGAGAAATCACAGAAGGTCTTGATAAGTCATAGCAAATTGTGTGCTGAAGTAGGTACAGTATGTTACCTAATAGCTGGTAGGTAAATGGTGATAGTTCTTAAAGACAGCTCTTAATGAGTTTGGCACAGTTTCTAGTGAAGTTCCTGGGGAATCTTAGGTATGTCTTAACAATTTGTTGCTGATCCTAGTCAGTTCACAAGTAATTAGAGGCTGTAACATCACAGGGCAAGTAACCAAGATGTATCAGGAGTTCGGAACAATTTTGCAAACAGTGTAAGAATGTGGAAAAGGGACCTGAGTCACGAAATAGATAGAAAGTTTCTCGCTACAAGTTTGACCTAACTTGCCATTTTTGTCACAATCTTCTAAAGCAGAGGTCCCCAATCATTCAGCCTCAGACTGGTATCAGGTACGTTTTCTCACAGAGAACTAACATGACTCATAGACTGTGAAAACCTAACCTTGAAGCCATCAATAAACTCATTTTCTCTGGCCAGCCTTCTTTTCACATTCTTTTTTTTTGCTGTCATTTTTCTGCAAAAGCCATGAAACCTTTCTCAATGAGCTGTCTTCAGCTAAAAACCCGACATAAATGAATGTAATTGACCTCAAAAAAGTGTCTGCTACAAAAACGGCGACGTTCGCATTCAGTTGCTGAACTGTAGCTGTTTTTTTTCATACATTGCTCCGTTCTTCTGTGATATTTATCAAATGATCAATTTGTTCAAATCCTTTGAGACAAATTTTTCATCCAAGTTATGGTCTGCCAGCTGATGACCCCTGACACTGTCTATTATGATCACCAAAACTTAAAAGAATAGTCTATCAAGTCTGAAAGACATGCACTGACTAAATGCTTGGATAGTCTGCGCATAATCTCTTAACACAACAGTCCTGAGGGAAGGGAGACCTCTTCTGGAGTGGAGAAGTGTTTTACTAGTGCTTGGACATCATCAAGGTAGAAAGGAGCTAAACGTCCTAAATACTGGCCTCCCAGGAACTCCTTTAACGCCCCAAACATGTGGAAATGCCTTGGAGCGAGGTCAGGACTGTATGGGGATGTGGCAATGCTTTAATGTGTAAGTGCTGTTGCTGAATGTTTGTGTAAACAGTTCCCACAGACAGATGCGTCTCCTCTTCATCGCAAGTTTGGCAACAAGCTCAGGCGCTGTACTCGATGCATATTCATTGGAGCAATGCAGTGGGCTCCGAGCCACTTTGGCCAGGAAAGTCATTTGAGGATGCACAGTCCTTTTTAAAAATTTTCACCATTCAAATGTTTCACTGCGGCTAAGAGTCTGATCACCGTAAAAGCTTAAAGTTTTCTGTAAATGTCAATCGCTTCTTCACCTTCATTCACCAAGAATTTCATCACAAGTCCTGGTTTTACTTGAATGGCCCTCATAAAATGGGACTATTCACAAACCATGTCATTTATTTCTGACACATGATGACAAGAGACATGTAAGAAAACACCAATTCTGATTGGATAGGGACCTAAAAAGGCTGACCTTGCTCTCGTACATCTTCTGTCCAACTGTTAACTGGACGTAAGGGCTCGGGTCGCTGTTCACCTTCCTGCCAGACTGCAACAACAGGTTCACAAATATCACTTTATTTATTAATATAACTGTTATAACACCCATGTCTTTATTAGGAATACAGCACCAGTGTAGAACAACAGTATCAGTTGAACAATATATAAGCTGTTTAAATGGTTAACACAGTATTCTAGTCAAGAGAATCACATTAATTGACTGTAGTGTTTAATGTTCTTGAAGAATTTTTTTTTTTTACATATTTACCACAGAAAAAACTGTTAGTTGTTTTTAAACATCGGGTAACTGCATGTATAAGCAAAAGAACTAATGCTATGCAGTTAGCTCCATAATTATTGGCACCCTTCGTTGGCGTTGAAATTTACAGTATATCACAGTAAAACAGGATGACCGCTTAAGGATTCCTAAGTACTTAGGGGTGCCAATAATTGTGACATAATCTTTATAATAACCAGTTATACCAATCTTTACTAAGAATAAAGATAATTATGGAGCTGACTGGTTATGAGATTAATGAAATCAAATCTACTGGCAGCAGTGGAGAACATGATGAGCTCAAACCTACATGCACACACACACACACACACACACACACACGCTTGACAAAACCCAACGGAGATAAGCAGGCAGTCTGGTCATGCTAAAACAACATGCTGAATGCTAAACAGGGATCAATTTTCCAAAAGCAACCCTACAGCATGAATAACTCACTGTCTGAATGTAATGTTCAGGATTTATTTTTGTATGTTTAAGTGTTTAAAGTTAGCATATTTATGTAAAATCTGGTATAGCCTAAATAGCTATCAGATATTTGCTATGTTGGCTGTCAGACTTAGAGGTTCACCACAACTTCACATAAAGCTAACGTAAATATTATAAGAAGCTAAGCTAACAGTCTTCTTTCTTAGATAATAAAAAGCTGCTAGTTTGTGCTAGCTACTAATAGTCGAGGTTCAAGCTAGTAAGCTAAGTGTTAAACAAGTCTCCAAAACTATACAAAATAGCAAACTTATCTGCATTATTGTTATAAAGTTATGCTAGGTAGGAGCCTCTGCTTAACAGAGACTTCTTCTAGCTAATTTAAAAACAAAACAGAGCTAGAATTCATATTTTCCACTGGATTAACCTTTTAGTTTTCACTATGCTATAGCTGAAATTTCTAAAAAGTAGCATAATTTTACTATTATAAATACATTCAGTTACAATATTGGAGTTACAAACAAAGTCAGCAGTAGCCTTTGGTCAAGTTAGCTGAATGTTTTTTGCTACGTGTCATCATGGGACTATCATTTGCTATATAGTGTATGTAGATATTTATTTTAAATGGATTTGCAGATCAGAAAGACATTTTGTATTGACACATAGCTAAAGCTGTTTCGAAAGAGTCAACCCACGATACCAAAGTTGCCTTCGGCATGCGTTCAAAAGCTACAAAGCTTTTTTTTTTTTTTTTGTAATATGAATTTTATTTTAAGGTAGCTGGACTGGATTATTTGCATTTAGATTATTTCTTACAAATTTCTGTCTTAAAAACCCACCTCAGGAACAAATTAAATTGTATTGTACTGTATGTAGAGGTTCCGCTGCAATGGTACGCACCATAGGACTTTATAGAGTACAAGGCTAGGTACTATGGAACTTAACTGACTACCGTGGTGGTACTATAATATATAAATATAGTACCACTATACTTTGGTCATTACCGTGGAACTTATTGGGTACCACAGTGGCTACCAAAGTTCAGCAGATATCAAATGCGATATCTTTGTACATACTATACCACATTAAATATGTTTAAGTGGTTACTTTGAATATGTTACAGTACACGTTGTAACATATTAGATACCTGCTAAACTTTGGTAGGCACTCTGCTACTCAATACGTACCATGGTACTGACCAAAGCACTGTGTATTTACCTTTGGAAGAAAGTGTAACATAGAAATATTACATGTAACATAGTACCACACTACTGGAAGAAAATTGTACCATAGTGTGGCACATGTACTATATTAGCAAGTAGTGTCAAAGTACCATAGTATACTATAAGTGCCATCGGACTGCCATGGTACCTACACCATGGTACAATTTCCTACGGGTAGCATTGTAAAACAACAATGGCTAACAAATTGGGAAACACGTGTTTGAAATGACTGAATGAAAATGAGAAAGAAAGACCTTTCAGCATGCATCATTTTCAGCACTAACAATGATGAAGAAGCAGTGGCGATGTGGACGTTGACAGGACGGTGTGTAAACCATACACTCTTGAAGAACTACGGTACCTTCAGCAGGCCTCTGTACGGGTGTTTGGAAGCATCAGGGTGGAACTCAAGCTGCTCGGTCTTTGACAGAAAATAAAGCCATGTTTTTACAGAAGCAGGTTTGATCATGGCTGTAGTGTAACTAGCATGAAACACACCAAGGTGGCTTAGGAAGACTTTGTGTTTTTTTTGTTTCCTTTATTTTTCATCATCACTTGTGAGACTCAATAAGGAAATGAAATTATATCTTGATAATGAGCTAGCGAAAACCCTGAGGAGGATGCAGGGTATTGCAAATTAGCCGTTGCTGCTTTATTATACAACGCTTTACTGTATAAGATGAATGAGCAAAGAGTAAAGATAGACCAGAGATCTTAATTATTTTTAAATCAATTGTCCCTGTTGAGCAACTCATGCAAAATGAGCATTCTGTTCTTGGAGAAAAAAAAAGATATTAGCAATTAACCAAGAGAAGATTGGTGTTTATGGAAAAACACCAATCTTCAGAGTTTACAGAGTAAATAGAGCAGGGGTCTCAAACTCAGTTCCTGGAGGGCCGCAGCCCTACAGAGTTTTGTTCCAACCCTGCTCCAGCATACATACTACGTAGTTTTCAAATAAGCCTTAATGACTTGTTTAGTTGGATCAGGTGTTTTTAATTATGGTTGGAACAAAACTCTGTAGGGCTGCGGCCCTCCAGGAACTGAGTTTGAGACCCCTGAATAGAGTTTATGCAAATATACAGTACAACAGGAAATGACCTGATTGTAAAACTTATACGTTGTTGGTGTTTGTTTGTTTACTTGTTTGTTTGATTTGACACGTTTATATATAGATTATTTAATTTGACACTCATAAATCATCAGGTAGCTTTGGATGTCTGGGAAAACAAATGATTTAAAATCAATTCAAATCAAGTCACTTCAGTCATGAGTCGAGATTCTTTTGTGCGCTGATTCACGCATCGCCACACTGACTCCAAAATCGCTTTTTGAAATGGTTATTATTTTTTTTTACATTTATAATAGAAATTAACCGGTCAGTGACCAGAATTGTCTGTTTTTCAGTTTGATTGGTCATGACCGGTGATCAGTCGATCAGCCTCAGATATCAACCATTCTGTACCGATTGCAGAAACGTCCAAGTGGCGCAACAGAGACACATTTTAATAACCAGTGTTATTAAAAATTGTGCACGTTAAAAGCCTCGGATCGTCTTTTCCCCCAAACTCTGCCACCAATTTAGTCTCATAACCCTCTCATTACACACACTTACACCAGTCTCAAAACACCTCTAATGCTAATTAGTCTTGAAAATCACACGATGGGAGCCGCTCAACCTGCACGCTCAACGTCATGTTAAGTTTCCAGACATTTGAGGTTGTAAAGTTTCACTGTTTCATTAGAAACTTGCAGGTGGCGCATTCTGCACCGTTCACTTACTCGCATCCAAAGTGGTAGGACTGAAGTATTTTGCTACGTTTGTTTAGAAATAATAATTATTGGGAATGACAGAGATACGCACTGCTCAGTAACAATGTAGCTTTAAAGTTAAATGCTAAACTCTTGTATCTGAAGTTAGTTTGTGTTGTTGAAATGCTGAGGCTTGGTTTGCAAGTGAAAAAACAAATGTTATAAGGAACGGGATACATTGAATTATCCGTGTTCACGTTGTGAAGATGGTAAATAAAGCTAAACTCACTTTTGAGTTGTGATAACGCTTTGTTTTTTAAAGGGTCTTAAAGTGTAAAAACAAATGTGAAAAAAATAGGGATATTTATAAAATTGTGATAATAAATAAACTTAAGAAAAATTTAAAAGTCGAACTGAAATCAGACTGGACAACTCAAAGAAAAATCTAATGGAAATCTGTAATTATATATGAAATATTAAGCATTTCTAAAAAAACATTTTTTTTCAAATACATTAAATAAGAATAAATTAATAATGTTGTTATTATTATTGTTTCATTCCAAACATACAGATCTCACTATCATGTTCATGCTTTATTATTATTATTATTATTATTATTATTATTATTATGTTAAATAAAAACCTCATTTGCTTCTGTTAATGTCTTAACTTCAAACTCAATCACGCGGTTAGCTGGCTAGCTGGCTCGTTCTAGCAAGACTCACGATTGAGGATCTAGAGAGAGAAGACGAGTCCTCGCAAAACACCAGACCAGAGCCTCTCCTGCCCCGGTTGTTTCCGCAGCTGAAGCTGCCCTCGAACACACTCTTCACAGGAAAACAGCGATACAACACTGCTGATTTCTGCATTCTGTCTCTGACTGTCGCTTTAGTGCGCTCATTCTAATACTTTATCGTTTCCATAGTAACAGCTCATTTACATAAATGGGAAACTGCAATACGAGGTAGTATCAAAAAGTTTCGAGATTAGCTCTGTTTTCAAGAAAGTGCTTCATTTGTCCACGTTTGCACACGATCACCTTGAACAGCAATACAGAGCTCGCAGCGTTTCCTAACGCTGCTGGAATCTGTTCACGTCTTGTTTTCGAAGCGTGTCGAACAATCGGGCTGGATCGTTGCAGAGGTGTCACAGGGGCGACCTTTCAGCTGCATCTTCATCTTCGGAAAGGGAGAAAAGTCAGCGGGGGCCAAATCTGGCGAGTGTGGAAGTGAGATGAGGTTGTCTTTTGGCACGCTGACTTATGAAGGCCGGTGATCCCTGTGACTCTGTGCTGCCATCTGGTGGTGTGTTACAAAACTCAAAACTTTTTGATACCACCTCACAGTGGGAGAAGAGAACACGTTTGGTGGTATTTCACAGTAACGCGCGTGTGTGTGTGTGTGTGTGTGTGTGTGTGAGTGTGTGTGTGTGTGTGTTTGTGTGTGTGTGTGTGTGTGTGTGTGTGTGTGTGCGCGCGCGCGTGTGTGTGTGTGTGTGTGTGTGTGTGTGAGTGTGTGTGTGTGTGTGTGTCTTGTGAGACTTTGTTATTTTTCTATAACAGCATGACACACTGTGTTTTAAAATGTCATAAAATTAAATCATGTTACAGTACAGACACAGAATCCTTTTTGATTACAGTCTGACAGCAGTGCGTGTGTGAGTGGGAGTTTGTGAGAAAGAGTGTGTGTGTGCATACCGGAAGGTTCCGGGCAGAATCGAGGTAAACCATCAACAGTGCAGAAGACAAACTGTCATTGGTCCTAATACTCCACAATGCCTGAGAGAGAGAGAGAGAGAGAGAATGGATATATTAATGCTTAAACAAACTGTGTGTGTGTGTGTGTGTGTGTGTGTGTGTGTGTGTGTGTGTGTGTACCTGCTGTAGCTTTTCATTATCTGACTGCAGGGAAAGCCACTCAAGTCTGAGATGAAGTTTTCCACTGGAGACTTCCTCTAGGTCAAACCACTGCACACACACACACACACACTTTTAGTACAAGCAATATAAGTAATCAATTACAATAATCAATCACAATTTTCTACATATCATCTAGTTTTAAAATGTCATTAGCAAGTTCATGCTCGGCGTTCTTGTTCCCTGGTTGCCTAGCGGCGGTGTTGGTGCTACTTTCTGTTGTTAAAAGTAGTTTATACATTCTCAAGGCTTTTTAATACAATACTTTATTATTCTGAATGGAAAAAGTGAAACGCTTCAATTTGATTCAATTCAATTTAATTTATTTCTATAGAGCTTTTAACAACTATCCAAAGAACATTATACAAGTGTGGTTATGTGTGCTTATAGCTATGCTCAGGATGCTAATTTGTGAATTAGCTAACTGTCAGGCTGCTACTTAGCTATTGTATACTTTGGAAATATCACACTCGAGGAAGTGCTGTTGTGATGAATACCAGCATGTCGTAAGCACACGGTTGTAGCATGCTGATATTCAGCACAACAGCGCACTCCCTCATGTGTGATGTTGCTTTTATATAACAGTTCCACAAACAACATTTGTGATCAGCAGATTATAATTAAAGTTATAATCTGTAATCTATAAAGTTCTTTGTTTACTACCCATTTATTTTGCTTTGTCAGCACATATCTTTCCCGGCATGGCAGAACTAACTAACTCTTGGAGCTAGCAAACACCAGTTAGTGTAATTAACAGATGGTGAAACTCTTAGCCGTACTCTGTAGCCAAAAGGTGAGGAGAATAAACCATGAAGGTGGTGTTCAGTCCTGAGAAACTCACCAGATTTACTTTATATTTCCACTTAGTCCACTTTAGAATATCAGCTCCATTAGCTTTTGGGTCCTGGGGTCGAATCCCAAATAGCGTTAAAGCTAGTGCACTATGTAGGGTGTACAAGCCCTTGTTCCACACACCAAGTAGTGCCCTTGATCAGGGGTTAGAGGGGGATTTGGGATTCAGCCTTGTGTTAGAAGCGAGTGAGCTTTGTGGCCAGGAATAAAGAAACATATGTTTTAGAAGTGTTTCAGAAAGGCTTAAAAGCAATTATTGCAGAGACAGCGTGTTGTTTAAGGTGACATAACGTTATCGGATGTGATTTCTTGTTAAAAGTGTTTTTGTGACTGTATGTGAATGTCCTACTCTCACCCACAGTTAGTTAAAGATTGCTCGGTTGGAACTAACTCTTATAATTGTTAACGTTATAATCTGGTGGTGATGTTCAGATACCGTAAACAATGTTGGGACAACAAGTCAACAGTCCAACCATGTAATTCTGAAAACCAACTGTGAGATCTGATGACGGGTTACAAAAGTGTAAACACAGATGCAGCAGAATGATTAATGTTGACCCATATTTGGCACATCACATTTATAGATGGCTGAACATCTAGATCAATAGATAAACTGGTCCAAAGTTGGCACCAACAGAATGCCATTAACTCAACATTAGTCTGCTACTTGGAATAGAAGCAAGAAGTGTGACAGCTAAGAATTACCTCTTCAACTTTCTGCTCCTTGTGCAGTTTGGTCAGATCAATCAATAGACTAGAAAAAAACATTACAAATGACAAATTATTGATAAATGACATCCAGTATGAGTGTAAAGTTTTATGTCAAACTGATTAAAAAAACCCCTAGTGAAGTTGTGGTACCTGCCCAGGAAGTCATCTTTGTCTGGGTCTTCATCAAACAACTCGATCTCTAGATGCTGTCCAGAGTGTTCATACACCGTCGCCTGGAGTTACATCACAGACACACACACACACACACACATACAGTGTGAATTTCAGTCAGTACAGCATTACACAAAATTAAGGCACAACATATTGAGACACTGTTCTATTCTGTCATTGTACACACGCACCTCAAACACTTCGTTCCACTTCGGGTTTAAACACTCTTTAATGGTTTTGCTCTGAAAAATCTGGTTAGCGACCTGTACGACTCCGTACGGGTCCGATTTTCCTTTGATCAGACCACCAAATAATTTGTCTTTCCCCTCAAGATCCTGCGCTTCCAGGAAATGGATCCTTAATATCCCCTGTACATACAAACATACACACAGTAAACAGAGAATAATTACACTCTAGAGTAGGGGTGTCCAAATCCAGTCCTGGAGGGCCAGTGACCAGCACAGTTTGTAATTCACCAACACCTAACACACCCACTGAACCTAGTAATTAACATATTAAAGTTAAATCAGCTGTGTTTGAGAAGAAGAATCACCAAACTGTGTTGGACACTGGCCCTCCAGGACTGGATTTGGACACCCCTACTCTAGAGACAGGTGGACATTTTCAATATTAACAAACTGTGTGTGTCTGAGCATGTGTGTGTGTGTGTCTTAACCTTAGGCATGGGAAACCGCAGCTGCTCAAGCTCTACATCCCCCACTAGTGGGACAGTGATCCTGTTCGGCAGCACCAGGTAGCTGGAGATAACGTCCTGGATCAGGCTGTCTGAGAATCCACTGGCAAAATAAAAACACAAAACAAAAGTCATATTATGACCCTTACCTGATTTCTGACCCTTTTGACTCAACACCTGATGTGGACTTTTATCATTGCTCACTTGAGCTTGACAATTTTGACCTTTTTGGCCATTGTAACTCTTTTAGCCCTCACCTGATTATGACCCTTATGGCTGCTCACCTGATTTTGACCAAATAATCCGTATGAACCTTATGGCCATCAAGAGATTTTAAATCTTATGGTTGTGACTCATATCCCTTCACCTGATTTGGACCCTTATGGTTGTTCACCTGATTTTGACCCTTATGGCTATTCACCTGATTTTGACCAATATGGCCCTAATCAGATTGTTATCCTTATGGTTGCTCATATGACCCTTATGACCTGTTCACCTGATTTTTGCTCCTTAGGGCTCTCACATAATTGTGACTCATATGGCTATTCACTTGATTTTGACCCTTTTCGATGCTCATCTGATTTTTCACTTTTATGTCTGCTCATATGCTTGCCACCCTATGCCCTTTTGACCCTTATGACTGTCCACCTGATTTTGTCCCTCATTGCTGCTCATCTGATTGTCACCCCTCAGGCCCTCGCTTCATTTTTCCCCCATATTTCCATTCACCTGGTTTTGACCCTCATGGCCATTCATCTGATTTTGACCCTCTTTGTTTCCCATGTGTCTATATCTGCCCAGTTTTCGTTTCCTCTTGTGAACAACTCACCCTGAATGTAACTAAAGTTTATCGCTACCATTTTTAGCATGATGATGATGATGTGTGTGCAGCTGACGTGATGCTAAACTGGTCGCTTCCTTTAGTTGTTAACTGAAAGAGCATCTGAGCTTCAGAGCAAAACCACAGTCATTGGACGTCAGACATTCAGGGTGAAGGGGACGTCAGGGTCTCATTAAGTTAAAACGGGTGAATATTTCATTATTTCAGTGGCAATGATTTATTGATTGAAGGGTTAATGTTAAACACAAAGCCTGACAACTGTAATACATCAGCTTCATAAGTGACAAAACATTTGTTAGAGTGAGTCTCATCTCTCTCTCTCTCTCTCTCTCTCTCTCTCTCATTTCCAAATGGGAGGAATGGCGATCTGCCACGGGAAAAAGTCCCACAACCCTAATTTATAACCAACAGAGAGGACAAAAAGGTGTAAACGTTCATATAAATCTTAGCCTACAAAGCTCTTTCAGACACACACACACACACACACACACACACACACACACACACACACACACACACACTACAGCTTGTACAGAAACATTATGTGTTAATGTAGCACAGTGTGTGTGTGTGTGTATGTGTGTGTGTGTGTGTGTGTGTGTGTGTGTATCCCCCACAGTTGTCTAAAAGCATCAGCTCACACTCAGGCCTGCCCGTCACTCGTCTTCTCCGCTCAGATCTCAGTGACGTCTCTACACCAGCTGCTCCTGATCTCCGACTACGTCACTGTACCGAGCTAAGCAGGCATGTAGCCTGTATTTCACACCCTGAGATTAGTGCCCTAGATGCTGTACAGTAGGTGGCAGAGTGCACACTACTCAAGCCGCCAGCACGGAAAACAAATAAACAAAACACACCAAAAGTCAAGTCAAGTCAGGTATATCAAAAGTAAGTAACCCCCAGTCCCTTGCCTTATATGGGCTAGCACTGATTGATGCTGATTTAGAAAAAGAAGAAAAATGTAACATGTATCATAATTACATTTTTCTTCTTTTCTACACTTTTCTGTCTTTTTCTTTTTGACTCTTTTTAAGATATCTGTAAAAAAAGAAAACTCAAAACAAAACAAAAAACCTTGAGCTTAGTACAAGGTTCAAAACAGATCAGATTTCGCAAATTTTCTACATTTGCATTATGCCTTTTTGTAACTCTCATTTTAACTTTGCAGAAGGGGTAATGTGATATGACATAAACGACATCTCACCATTGCCTTATGCTTTTCAACAATATACATCACTGAGTGTTTCAAATACTTTGATGCATAATACATTTGCATTCATGTCATTTGGCAGACACCATTATCTAAAGCGCCTTATATTTATCTCTTTACACAGATGATCAGTTTGTGGGCTTTGCTCAAGGGCCCAAAAACTTGGTGGTGCAGGGGTTTGAATCCGGGACGTTCCAATCAGTAGTCTACCACCTCAACCACTGAGCACATAGAACACATAGAAGTGTTCAATGTTTTACCAACTACTGAGCAAATAATGTTTGCCAAGTGTTAACCACAAGGCCGCACCCACAACAGTCAGATAACCAATGAAAAAAATCAAGCATAACATCAAGCATATGATGTTATGGTTAATCAGGCATGTCACTGCGAGCACTCTTATTATCATGCTGGCATTTGAGGGAAACTAATCAATGTTTAGAAAACATTATAGGAAGACTTGAAAGTGAAAAAAAGAAGTGATGCAACAGATTATCTGCCTGGGACAGGAGGCACTTTCTACAAGAATTATTCCCTGTCCAACTAAAAATAGCATAAGAGGTCCTGAGAGCAGCACGAAAAGACAAATGGCCCTAGGGTAGAGCCTTGAGGTATACCTTCAGTAACTTGTAAAGAATAAAGAGCAAATTTTTGGAAAGTTTTCACACTCTACCCTTTGAAAGAACAGAGTCCCTGTTTGCTGCTTGAAAAACATTTAAAGAACAAAAACACCCTGAAAAGGTGTATATAAGCTAGTTAATATTTAAATCGTAGAGCACAGAGGTATTGTGGGCTTTGCTGACTCCCCACACACGCATTATGGTTTGTATGTGACACGGCTCATAAAGCAGAGCAGGAAATAGTAGAGAAGCCCGGAAATAAAAATCAAACCACAGTGTTCTCAGATCTAAAAACAAAAATGAACCACAACCACATAGCTGGTTAAAAACAAAAAGAGAAGCAATGACACGAGGGGATGAATTTTACCTGAGTATAAGAAAAGATCTGTTCTCACTGCTCACAGCAGCATTTCTATGTCTGTAGTGTTGTGCAGTGTAGTTACTTTACAGTGTGATCCATATGGACCAATACCACATGGATTAACAACACACGGTGAATTAAAGCTTTATTTCTGCTGGATACCATCATTTAATTGGATATTAAGTTAATTTGTGATATTCTTAAATAGAAACTCTTACTTCTGATACAGACAGAAAGCATATTTTCGCTCAGCGAAACTCTCTTGCTCACTATGTGCTCCAGGGTTGCCAGATCACTATACCACCCACTCTGATAAAAACATAACAACTGTTCAAATAATATCAATGAACTAACACTGTCACGCAACGATTGTACTCATGCACATTCTTTCTGTCATGAAAGTGACCATAATATTTATTACCAGCCCTAGACACATTTTTCCATTCAAGGGAAATAGAAATTAGGCTAGTTACTTTGATCTGCAACTGTACCATCTTAATGAGTATAAACTTTGATTCTGCAACCGTACCATCTTAATGTGTATGAATGAATAGATATATGAGCTACGGAGAAATATTACCCAAAACAAATATTATCACTTTTTTAAAGGTTAAATTCTTAATTGTAATCAGTTAATTGATGATTAACCATTAACATCCCGAGAATAAAGGGAGAGCCAAATAGTATCCAATAACTTTAATTAAGCATGTGGAAAAATATTAATTAATATTCATAGATAATAACATAAGACTGTTTTTCTCTTTTGACTTTCCTCCATCGATGGCTCAATATTTAATCTGTTTCTTGGTTGTGCTTGTGGAGTCAGGGAAGTTTTCTTTTGTTCACATTGTACAGTAGGTAAACTACAGATTCAGATCACCGTATCATCCCTTACAGCTGATCTGAGGTCAGTTGTTATCACCTGATCAACACATTTCAACCTACTTTAAATTAGTGAGTGGTTTCGTACAGCAGATCACAGAAAATTCAATTACAGGTTCACTACTTTTTATGTGAAAATAGTTAAAGTGTTTCAGAGATACCCGAACAAACCTCACAACACACACGAAAAAACACTCACACACCTCTATGTGGCTCCTTTACTTAAATTCTCTTCTTTTATTTACAAACTTAGAAATATCTCCATCAGGGGATACAAAACAGCCTGCATCTGCACTTTCTAAGAAACCTTTTCTCAAGCAAAGCAGTCAAAGCGTTTTTTTGCTTCTGGATAGTTAAAAACCCCAACGATCATCTGTTTTCCTACAATAAAAACAAGACACAGAGATATTAATATGCCAGAGGAAGAGAATGTACAGCTTTTAAACACTGCATGCGTTATGTGGTGCCATGATATATTACAATCAATGACTCACCCAGCTGCATCTCCGTGTGTGTGTGTGTGTGTGTGTGTGTGTGTGTGTGTGTGTGTGTGTGTGTGTGTGTGTGTGTGTGGATGTTCTGTCAGCACTCTCAGCACTGAGAGCATTGCAATGTATAAGTCTTAAAGCCAATGTAGTGATTTTACATTCGTTAAGATTTGACGGTTGCGTCAGCGGAGTATTAATCCTTTAAAAAATTTAATTGTCGTACATGAAACATCGAGCGGTCGAGATATAACTAATATATTTGGTAGTTTAGTAGCATCCATAGCTATGCGCTATGGATGATACAGTATAATAAGAATAATGTGAGGCAAAGTATTACAGGCCTATAGACAGATACACCTACTGTACATTCATTACTTCTGAATATTTTAGAATATTTTATATAAAGTTCTGCAAGTCTACAATGCTTTATCTGGTTAATGGTCCATCTAGTAATGCATTTCCTTCAAAAAAACAAACATCCACTTCTGTTGCATTGTCTCTTACTCACTCATTCTCTATACTGCTTATCCTGTACATGGTCACTGGAGGTCTTGTGTCTATTCCCGGGGCTCAGGGTGCGAGGCAGGGTACACCTACATCTATTGCAGGGTGCACAAGCACACACAACAGGGAATTCGGAAATGCCATTTAGCCTAATCTGCATATGTCTGAACTGTGTGAGCAAACCCAGAAGAAACCCACTAAACATGGAGAGAACATACACACAGAGGGAATTGAACCCTGAACCATGGACATGTGTGAGGCCACTGTGCCAACCACTACGACAAAGTGCACCCTGTTGCATTGCCTTTTGGTGTAATTTGATGTATTTAGTCCTGTCCACCTACATTATGATCATAGGGCACTGGTGGCTCAATGGTCAGATGTTCTACCTGAATCTTTTACAGTCTGGGGTGCAAAGAGGAAAAGATCAGCCCTGGGTTTGCATGCTTTTCTTACAAACACTGGTGAACAAAACGGCTCCAGAGTGGCGCAACCACAACGAGTTCGCTCTGTCATCTGGACAATTCCCTAGTGATGTTACAGCCATCCGTAGCTGGGAGCCAAGAGAGCAGAGGTTGGGGGAGGAGGGGTGGAATACCTGCACTCTCACATCAATCATAGCGATTCAATTTTCTCTGAGTGTGTTACGCGGCTCCCCGGCGTTGTACGAGCAGCAGTTTAATAGGATGCCGTCACGTGTCCCAGGGGGAGGCATGTGATAGTCTTCCCTCTGAGGATGGTAGTTGTCACCTTGATGGGAGACAATGATCTAATAATAGAGACATGGATTATATGGAACATATACGTATGGAATTGTCTACGACTCAATTAGGAAAATTAGGAAATATTTTTATATTTGTTATGTATTCTAAATATTCCTTTGGATTGGACAGATGCTAAATGCATTTCACTGGCTTGGTACGTGTACTTTACACAACAACAATAAAGTTTAATCTAATCTAATCTAATCTAATCTAATCTAATCTAATCTAATCTAAAGGCATTGCTATCTACCAATCTATAGTAACTTCATGGTGTTGCTAGGATGCCTCGCCTACGGGAGAACAAATCCAAACCCAGGAAATAATTTGGATGGATGTTGCACAACATGCCATGTGACTATCAACAGGCAAAACGTAAAACAGGTGGTTAAAGAAAATCTTACCACTCTACCGTCTATGACTTCCCTTCGCTCTGCGTACACTCCTCTCAGTGAGTCTAAATCAATCTGTTAACACAGCGCTGCCATTACACCAGGTTCCCATCGGGGGCCATTACTTTTACAATCTCACACAGCAGCTGCTCGTAGTTCACACGCTTGACCAAACACAGGGGTAGCAATAATTACACACTTGAACAAATCTGTCTCAATCTTTTAACACAGTACAACTCCGACATCTGCTAGTACTGTAGAGATCATTTTATTATTATTATTATTATTATTATTATTATTGCTAACATGATGAATTTACTCATAATAAAATGACCCTGGTGTCTCCTCCCACAAAAATTTATGAAATTAATTAATAAATATTTTCAGATAAAATAATTACAGTTGATAACTACAATTGACATATTTAAAGCATGTATGTTATATATTATGCATATTATGTATATATTATTGTACCTATATATGTTAAATTAACAATATCCATAAACATTACCATATAAAATATTAGCTTTTTAACAAATATCCCGATTTGACTATTTGGTTACCATTCAAAGCACACTTACAGTATAGGTATACTATACTAAACTTTGCTCCTACCACACAGGATGCTGTTCTGCCTGCTAATGTGTGAATAATTTAGAGAGCACCACCTATAGGATTGCAACAATTTGCCCACCTCAAATGCAAAAATATCATTTAAGAAATGTTAAGAATGTTAAAATATTGATTTCAATACATAACTGAATTTTTTTCCCGATTAATTTCTTTAAAAAGTTTTCAATTTCTATTTCTTTCTGTGTAGCTAACACATAACAAGCTTGTACATACTTTGTTAGCATCTGCAGGTTTGTGGGCGGAGCTCAGATGCAGCTTGTGCCCAGGTGTTCGACATGTTCGGGATCGAGTTCCATAACAACAGCCAGAACATTATTCCTTTCATTCCCTTCAGGTTTGTCCTTTCACACAAAAGTGTTGCGTTGTCATTTCTCTCTCTTTAGTATTCACACGGCGCTCACAGCTGCGCCCATGTCTTTGCTTTAAGAACACAATAAACCCAGAAAATTGACTTTGTTCACCTTTGGTGAACCTGCTGCCTGCTCGTAAATGCTTCCATTACGTCTCCGCTCGCAGTAATTCACCACAGCGACGTGTCACTGAAAAGCAATCGGCGCTCCAATTCAACAGAAATCGCTGTTTAACGCCTCAATCTGTGAGAACTTTCATTAAATGCTGAGTCATGGGTGCAATTAGCTTCTAAAGATAACACTTTAATGTAATGCTAATCTGCCTCTGACAGATTTTATCATTTTATTTAACAGCTTTAGCTTTATTAACAGCTTGATCGTTAAAGCCTGAGGTGAATCCAGTGTGGTAAAAGACGCACAGCGAAATGAAGAGCTAGCTCTCCTGGCTACTCAGCGTCCTTACAACGACTGCAGAAACTTTAACTTAAAGAGAGTCTGGTCTCTTGCTAGTCGCTATGTAGCTATTTTATCCTGTTAGCTTATATAATGTTATCATGAATGTATAGCTAGCTGTCCTGAGGTTATGTCAGGGCAACAAGCTAGCAAGCTAAATTGTTGTGCAAACCTTGATAGCTTTTTTTAGCTATAATTTTTTTTGTTTACAAAATATAAAATATTAGCTACGTTTGTTAAATAGTCAAGCTCAGTCTCTTGTACAAATCACAAATTAGATAATCATCTATGGTAACTCAAAGTTAGCATGCTAATGATTCGGTTTCTTCCTCAATGTTATTGTAATAATTTTGTTAACCCTATATGTTAGATGCTAGTGTGCTAATGCAACGTCATCTGTTTATAATGAAAATACATGGATAGGTAGACAGAACAGAGCAGAAACAGCTTTACACAGGAGATAATATTTTATGGATTAATTTACAGGAAATTTTCAGCAAATATTTAGCTACATGTTGTGTCTTATTATTCGGCGTTTTATAAATAGCGTTAGCTTTTGTAATGATGAGTAGTGGTGGGTAGTAATGAGTTACATTTACTACGTTACATTTACTTAAGTAACTTTTTGTAAAAAAAGTACTTCTATGAGTAGTTTTACTGCACCGTACTTTTTACTTTTATTTGAGTAGATTGTGACGAAGAAACGCTACTCTTACTCCGCTACACTCGGCTCCACTCCACTCGTTACTTTTCTAATCGTTTATTTGACACTTTATTCGATATTCTTTGTGTTTGCCAGAGAAATGCAGCTGGTGGATCGACCGTGTGACTGTGTTTCACCAATCAGACGTAGCCACAGTAATCACATGACTCCGTTTGACCAATCAGCCGCAATAACAATAGCCGCATGGAGTCACATGACCACACAGAAGCGGGGTGAGGTGGGGCGAGGGGTGTCTTCAGCAGTGGTAGACAGTGAAGCAAACATGTCGCGGTTAGTTTAGCTGTTTTATTTAATGTTGCAATGTTAGCATATATAATTAGCGAATAAACTAGAGGCTAAAAAATTTGTTCTGCTCGACACAGATTATAGTAAAGTGAGGCTCTTGTACACATGTTCTAATATTATCTGCTGAGTCATTTGCAGGGTGACTGAATGTACAGTATATCTTACACAGGAAATAATTACACTGATCAAACATACATATGTTACCTACAGTAGGGATTTATTTCAAAAGCTTTATATTGTGAAAAAAGTGAGATTAGGAAATTTGTTTACTGGAGTAGTCTTTTCAAGGAATACTTTTTTACTCTTACTCGAGTTATATTTTGGATGATTACTTGTTACTTCTACCTGAGTACTATTATTTTGAAGTACAGCTACTCTTACTTGAGTCCATTTTTTGGCTCCTCTACCCACCCATCTCAGTCAGCTAGCAAAATACAAATGACTAATACAGCTAGCCAATAACTAAAATAGCTACTGTAGCTAATGTATCTTGCTAACTAACGTTAGCTAGCAACTTAGAAATAACTAATAGACCTAGCTTATTGGTTAATTAATAATAGCTAATTTTGTTAATTAAAAAAAAAGTAGCTAACGTTTGCATAAAGACTTGCACAGTTAGCTAAGTAATAGCTCTCCTACAAATGTCTTCTAAAAGTCATAGTTTAGTGTCCCCTTTACATCCCTAGGACGTTATTGGGGGATGTTCCCCTGACGTCCGAGGGACCTTTGGAGGACAGAATGTGGACATTTTATTTAGAACAATATAGCAACAGCTCTTTTTTGCGGATGGCATTATTTACAGTAACCCCTGTGGTATTTGAGAGGAACGACTCGGGAAAGTATGTCTGCTACCGTGTCTTAATTAATTCTGTGTGCGGCTGGTACAGACAATAACTCTAGCTCATGGCAGCAGTATCCTTGGGACGAGCCTGGAAATGTCCCGTGAAAATCTATAGTATAACGTTAATAGAGCCACATTTAGATGTTACAATTTTAACGTAAAAAATGTGGGACAAAGAGGGAACATTCCCTGAAGGTTAGAGAATTTTGTGACAATATTGTGCAGACTGTGTGTAAGGCGGTCCAGCAGCCCGGCAGGGGACGGGGAGGGAGGATGGGGGGATTTCAATCGGGAGGGTTGATACGTTTGGTTTCACACTTTCATTCTTCAGAAATTTCACAAGTTTTCATCCGTTTCACTTGAACAGCCCTTGTATATTAATTTATCATTTTATAGTATATTTACAGTATATGAGCTTTTACGTGTCACGATAAATAAAATTGTAATATTATTTGCTACTCGTTTGGATTACCTAAAGTTTGATATGAAAAATAATCACATTCCACTAAAAAAAAAAAAAGTTATGATACATATGAAACACTGGAATTATATATGAAAAAAAAGTATATATATATATATAGATGAAAATATGAAATTATATTCAAGGTTATGTAAGATGCTGACTCTGACCTTTTCTTATTTATTATATTTATTATTTTAGTCCGAGGAGTATCAGGACTTTACACGCCTCCGGTTAAGATTTCCTCTCGGGGGCGTGTAGACTGGTTATATACAGTTCTTAATGTTTTCACACAAAACAGAACATTCACAGTGTTATGAATGATCTGGGGTTTATTCAGTGGAATTTCAATTTTACTAACTGCAGTCCTGTATGAAGTTGCATTTTTTTCTTGCTCGTCCTGCAGTGACCTGTGGTGATGTCCTCTCGCCCCCTCCCTCCCCATCTCGTCCTCCTGAGTGACAGAGCTTCCCAATCAGTCCCCTGCCTCACTCACACACTAAAATCATGACAATATCGAGGTTAATTACCCCACAAGGTGACATGAAAAAATGAAACTGATCGTGTGAATGTTATCATCATTCTGACCTTTTATTGTATTTTCACATACCGTTACCCCAAACCCACTAATTATTAAAAATCCTGGACAAATGGCGTCCGATAGCAGGTCAACACGGAGTAGGTCTTATTCCTTCTTCCGTTTCCTAATACGATTTCATATTTTACAGTTGCTGAGAGACTAAAAATATATACCATGGAAGTTCACGCCTCATCAGCAACAAGAAGGTCGACAGTACACCAGCCCTACTGGGACGCATTAAACAGCCTAATGGCTGCTTTCGACCTTTCGACCGAGAACATCCATCCATCCATTTATCTGCGAACCTCTGTAGTCCAACAACGGACCATGGAGGCCAATGGTGATTATTACTGTATTTATTCCCATTTACAACCGTGGTGGAATCTCCACTCAACATCCACACACTCATTCACACACTTTGGGAACGACTATTAGCCTTATCTGCATGTCTTTGGACTGTGGGAGGAAACCGGAGTACCTGGAGGAAACCCACCAAGCACGGGGAGAACATGCAAACTCCATGCACACACGGGAATCGAACCTGAACCCTGTCACTAAGCTACTGTGCCAACTTCGAGAACGTCAGTCAAAACTTAATAAGGTTGCACAAGAAACATTAACATTAGTCGTCCCCTACGTCTAACTAATGGTACTAACTGAATAACAAAAGACTAATATACTGTACGTAGCTAAACATACACCTAACTAATGTTAGCTAGCAAGTTTCAGATAGCTAATAGAGCAGGTTATATAGCAAGCTACTGTATAATGTACAAACTACAGTATTCATTCTGGCCAGATATCTAATTAAGGCTGGGAACCAAATTCGAAACAACTTATCTAAAACTAATTAGACTACAAAAAAAGTTACAAGTTGGTATCAGCTGCTATGTTCAGCAGTTATCTCTATCTGGTCGCTAGCTGTGCAGATTTAAGTTAGCATCCAGATGTGAGAATGACATTGTTACGTCTAGTTTCGACAGCTCACAACTAAACGTAACGAGCATCCAGTCTGATGGTTCACGGTTCGAGTCGGACTTACTTAAGGCCAGGGATGTCCAGGATGTTGGTGAGTCCGGCCCAGCCGATGTCCAGCAGCTGAAACAGGACAGGGTTTGTTAAAACATGCTTAACAGGCAAAAAACTTGAGCTGCGTTCTCAGCTCAGTGTGTGTGTGTGTGTGTGTGTGTGTGTGTGTGTGTGTGTGTAGAAAAAAATAAGGATCAATATAGTGTAACAGCACACCAAGATGTGCTGCTGCTGCGGAAATCATGCTGCATCCCTCTCTCTCTCACACACACACACACACACACACTCTCATCACTCTGTACATGTTTACGTCCCTCTCTCATTCCCTATTTATTATTCATTTGCATCTCATCTGCATATGTAAATTTGCCTCGTTTGTGCCGTGAAATAACGACCAAATAAATTATTTGAGCAAGACGCCAAGCATTTTATGAGGTTCTGTCATCTCTGTTTCTCTTCCACACACACACACACACACACACACACACACACACACACACTTGACAAACTGTACACTTTCCTTTAGCTCTGATTTAGGGGCGGAGTTAAATACCAGCTCGGTTTGTGATGTCATTCAAGGATCTCGTGTACAAGATCGATGATGATCGATGATAGACAAGGTTGATGAAACTCAGACTTCTGCATGCTAAGCTAAGTGCGAAACTAATTAGCCGGGCGTGGTGATGACTCCATGGCCGTTGCTATGGTAACGGCATATATCAATTCTATTGGAGTTCCAAACTGTGTCGGTTTGATTGATGGGGCGCTGGAAAAACAAAATGCACCTGAACACCGTTGGTATTTTTAGCAGCATTAATATTAGTATTAATTTGTTTGTTTAAGAAATGACATTTAGAACAACAAAATAAACAATAATAATAATAATAATAATAATAACAATAATACACCCACAAACTCACCGGTTTCTTGAGGAAGAAGAAAGAGAAGGCACCAACCAGCGGCATTTTCCCCATTAGTGGCTCCAACACCACACGCAGCACGCCGTGGAGCTACACACACACACACACACATACACACACACACACACACTGAATAAATCAGTAATACAGAAATATCATTGTGTCAAATACTGTAGCTCTGCATGCTTACCTGTCACACACACACACACACACACTGAATAAATCAGTAATACAGAAATGTCATTGTGTCAAATAGCTTTGTTGCTTACACACACACAAACACACTCACACGCTTACTCATACACAGGCTTCTTGACTCTAATTTTATCTGACATGGTTTACGTCAAGATAAAAATCTATTCTGAGGTTTGAAGAAACAGAGCTGACACTGAGCAGCAAAACATACGCGCGCACACACACACACACACACTCACACACTCACACACACAAACTGTCATCATTACCGCATGGGAAATTAAAAGGCGACATCATTTATTAGACTGATTTCTGTCGTTCTGGATCACGGAGCTAAAATGAAATGCGGGAATGACGAGACGCGTGAAAAGAGGAGTTGTGTGATGAGGAGGAGGGGCTTAATAATGATAACAAGGACAAACAAACAAAAAGTTATTTCTAATAATGCAGCTCAACCACTGCATCACCTCTATGGGGTGCCATTACTTTTGCACTAACCGCTCTAATTTATTCTAAATGTAGGTATTTGTTTTAGAATCACATTTCCATCAAGAGAATGTGATTTGAGCTGTAACAACGCTTTCCATCACTGCTTTAATGCCAAGAAATGACGTCTAGACAACGTCTACAACGTCTGCAGTCTGGTTCAGCGCCGCTCCCGGGAAACGATCCGTCTTCAGGGTGTTAGGGCTGAAATCTCTGGAATTAGGTTATAAATCTAAACATACAGAGCCACCCTGGGGGTCCAATCAGGCAGAAAACAAACGCAGAGTAAGCGCTCAGTGTCAGAGGACTCGGGCTTGTTGGAGGCTGCTGGGAATTACGGGTTGAGTGCGTGTTTTTTTCCTGCTGGAGTTGGTGGTTTTCTGGTTCTTCTGGCATCTGGACAACATGAGAGGCAAACAAAGAAGGTCTTCTCCACCCTGACTTCATGCTGCAGGTGACTAAACAGTCAAACTCGTCATTTTGGGCATCTGACTTGACAAGACTAAGAAAACTGAACTTAATATCGGCACTCACAATTTCTTACAATATGAGGCATCAAGAGTGAAGAAGTCACAAGAAGATCGTGTCGACCGAAAGGTCACGCTGCATTCGAGTAATGATCACAGCTTGTAATTTCTGACACGCAAGTAGAAATGAAGAATGAAAATGCGCATCAACTTAGAAAGTCAGGAAACTCAATCCTGAATCAACTAAAGATTGTAAATTGTCTTTTTTTTCAGCCTCCAACTAGAAAAAAAACACATGACTATTAACTCAGGCAGGTCTTCTCAACTCTGAGTTCAAACTGAACTTTACATCATAACATCAGACGAGGAAAACCCATAGACCACACTCTGGAGCTCAGAACGTCAGGAAGGTCGTCTCAGCTCTGAGTTCTTGCTGCGTTTGAATAAACATTACAACTTGTAATTTCGGACATCCAACTAGGAAATAACAAAGGAAATGAAAGACAGGTGCACCGCTCACCTTATGATCTCACATACAGTAGCTCAAGCCTAAATTCCACACCAATCTAGACTAGGAAAAAAAAACGTCCATGAACTAAATACTATGTCTGAATTTTTGGCTTTCGACAAAAAACAACAAACAAATTGATTTGAAATATCACACAGGACGTCTGAACCCTGCTGAACTCAAGACTGCAATTTTTCACAATATAAAAAACAATAAACAACAATAAAAAAAATATCTAAAATATTTAAAAAGACTGTTTCAATAGTGAATTGTTGCTTCATTTGATTAATCAGAGCAAAAGAATGTCTGACATCAAAATCGCAAACAACAAAGAAAACTAATTCATACTGTAACTCAGGAAGCTCAAACCTGACCTCAAGATGAATTCGACTGAAGATTGTAACTTGTAATTTTTTATATATAAAACTCTGAATATAAAAAAAACAAAAACAAGGAACATCCCTGAACTCAAGATTGTAACTTGTAATTTTTGACCTTCAAAAACAGACAACATAGAAAAAGAATGAAAGAAAGAAACAATGAAGGTTCTAAAGCGAATAAAGGTTCTTCCTACATTTGTCTAAAGCTCCAAACTTGTCATTTCTGACCCCCAGCTAGAAAAAAAACTAATTAACTCAAAATCATAACTAATAAATCTTTCATTAGGGAAAAGTAAGAACATGTTGTTCAGCTGGGAAAGTGTTCATGCTGCATTTAGTTATACACAACATTTCTGATTTCTAACTAACGAAATCTAATGAACTTCAACTCAAAATCGCAACTCTATAAATTCTGACCTCCAACTAGGAACAAACAATGAAGAACACACTCTGAAGTCGTAATTCCTACTCCACACCTCAGCACGGTGTCTTCACCCATGAGTTAAGCTAAAATGTTAGCTTTCGATCATTTATTACACACACACACACACACACACACACACACACACACACACACACACACACACCTTAAATCTGTTAAATCTGTTACACTGACTCTTGTGTAGTTTAAACAAGTTAATAAACATCACGCGTAATACTCAGCCAGCGAGTGGACACAAACATGTGATTCACAAGACATGAATAAAAATAATTTCAGAAACACATGTGTGTGTGTGTGTGTTACGTGTGCTCAGAGCATGTCAGCGCATGCCTGTGTGTGTGTGTGTGTGTGTGTGTGTGTGTGTGTGTGTTTGTGTGTGTGTGTGAGATCCAGTTTCTCTTACAGCACAAGGGCATTCCTGTATTTGGTTACAGGCCCCACTATAAATACACACCACACACACACACACACACACACACACACACACACACACAATTTTATAAATAGTCTGCATTTAGTTGGAGATCCTTCTTTGCAGGTAAGGCCCAAGTAAAACACACACACACACACACACACACACACACACACACACACACACACACACACACATCTTTGGGCCGGGGTTTCAGATATAAGTCAGACAGTAATAAAGAGAGCTTTGTGTTCTATACGAGCAAAAGTCCCGGTTTGACTTGAACGCACCTAGTAGCAAATTTTTTTTCATCTGGTAATTTTTCGGAAGAATAAACACCAGGTAAGACAGATCACACCCACACACAAACACAACTGAGATGACACTGGCCGACTGCTTGGAACAAAAGTATTGGCACCCTCGTCATGGCTGGAGCGCTGCAGTAGTGGACTTGCTTTTGCGTTTTTTTTGGACTTTTGTGTCAGGGGATAAATTAATATGTATATAAAGCTTTAAAAAAATCAATAAGATACAGCATGAGCCAGTGGATAAACAGATAAACAGAAGTGATTAAGTACCTGTATGCTCTTAATCCCGGCTTTGCAGTAGTATCGCTTGATGTCCATCTCGATTTCGGTGTTTGCCACCAAGCTGCACAAATACACGAGGTTTAAATGAATGAAAGTAAGAGTTAATGTATGAGCGTGTGTGTGTGTGTGTGTGTGTGTGTGTGTGTGTGTGTGTGTGTTTAAATCCTGAGTGCATTACCTGATCTGGAGGTCCATGATGATCTGGCGCGTGTCCACATTCTCGGTGTAAACTTTGACCCCGTTGACCCTGAGAGGCTGGCGGGAGAAACACACACACACACACACACACAACTGTAATTTACGAGCTCCAGCTCTCTCGCCTTCCACATTATAGAACTACAACCTGGTTATTAATGAACTATTAATCAGACACGCTAATTAAAAACCTCGTCTCGTCCATCAGACAGGATCCCAGACGCTCACGATGGCGCCGCTGGTTCAGAGGGTTTAACTGCTCGAGGCCAGAGAGACGCCACTGGCCATTTCCCTTAAAAAATAAAAGTATTGGCGCCCTAATCCAAATCGTGGCTGTAGTGGAGGAGCTGCATCAGTGGAAGGTTTAGATGGCGATGCCTTATATGGAGTCTTGTGGGCGGGGCTAAATGTACAGTAAATCAACAGTGCTGTGGTAACACGGATGTGACGATCGGCTGAGTGTTCTCGACTAGTTCGTGTTTTACTGAAGGTGTGTATCTGTACGTGTTGATGAGTCAGTGTGTGTGTGAGCCGTATCTCTGAGACTGATCTGTGATCATCACACTGAGCTCCGGGACACACCCAGTGTATTACACACTACTGAGACAATCTGATCCCGAGTCAGTGTGGCAGCTCTGATCATCACACACATGAGATGAGAGCGCCCACGTGTGTGTGTGTGTGTGTGTGTGTGTGTTTATACACACCTTGTCCCCCAGCTCTATCCTGGTGAAGGAGAACGTGCTGAGGTGTGTGTTCGCTTCTTTTACTGCTGGTTCGATGTTCTCCCGAAAGAGTTTCTCCAGGAAGCGGCAAGCGTACGGCCAGATCTGATTCACCGTCTACACACACACACACACACACACACACACACACACACACACACATGATTCAGAATTATTATTTTTTTCAGTATTACATTATAAATGAGACACAGAAAGAGAGAGAGAGAGAGAGAGAGAGAGAGAGAGAAAGAAAACTAGAAAAATATACAGACGTAGACATAAAGATAGATAGATGGCCAGACAGACAGACAGACAGACAGACAGACAGATGGATGCGCAGACAGACAGACAGATAGACAGACAGATTGATGGACAGACAGACAGACAAACAGATGGACAGACAGATAGACAGACAGATAGATGGACAGACAGATGGACAGAGATAGATGGACAGACATACAGCTAGACAGACAAATAGATGGACAGACAGACAGATGGACAGACAGGTAGAAAGACATACAAACAAACAAATAGACACACAGACTTTACTGTTCCAGACGACAGGCTATTTATACCACTCTGATCCACCGCTGAGTGTGAACAGTGTGTGTGTGCGTGTGTGTGTGTGTGTGTGTGTGTGTGTGTGTGCGTGCGTGCTTGTGGCCTGTGATAGTTTGCCAGCCTATCCAAGGTGTACCCCACCTTATGCACCAAGATCCCTGTTATAGACTTCAGGCCCCCTGGGACACTTGGATGTGTGTATTTATATTCTAATAATATTCCAATATGGGCATGACTACAGCTGAGAGGTTTTCAATAAATAAATGATTAAAATTACATTCTGACAGTGACAGTGCTGTCAGCTTGTGTGAGAATCCTTGCAACCTGACCTACATCACTTGTCCATTATTGATCTCAAAAGACATTTAGCTTTTTAGTCCCATTCAGTTCTTTCATAATGATATAGAACTTACGGCACC
>QMIH01001323.1:99409-112548 GCA_003987875.1 Clarias batrachus | reverse complement strand
GTGTGTGTGTGTGTGTGTGTGTGTGTGTGTGTGTGTGTGTGTGTGTGTGTGTGTAGGTGTGTGTGAGTTTCATTGAGTCTAACACACGTGTGTTTGTGGTTGTGATTTGACAAACCCACCCTGAGCTGAACTTTCCTCCACTGATCTCTTGTTTCTGAGGATCGAGCTCAGGATGAACACGGAGCGTGATGAGCTCAGGTTCACCCTGCTGTTGATGGTCTCCCTCTGACAGAACCACACACTCAGTGTCTTTCCCTTCTCATTGATCCTCTCAGGAGCTGGCGCTCGTCCCCACACTGGGACACAGAGGGACAGAGGGGGGACACGTCACCGTGTGGGACGACAGAGCGCCACAGAGCAGAAGACCAGCTGTGAGCCAAACTTAGACTGGGTCACGCTGGGGCAGGGTGTTTACACAGCCATGTGTGTGTGTGTGTGTGTGTGTGTGTGTGTGTGTGTGTGTGTGTGTGTGTGTGTGTGTGTATGTCGGGACAAGTTTAGATCAAGGCAGCTGTAGAGCAGGTAAACCTAACACCGCTCTCACCACCGAGGAAACTTTCTTTCTTTCTCTTTTCAAGATTGCGGAGACTAACAAAGGGGGCGGGGCCTGGCCTTTAAACCTGATTGGCTGCCTGATTGTGAATCTTCTTCAGGATGTAATCAGAGCTCCCAGCGTCGACAGAACCGGCGAATCAGAATGAATCATTTATCTGAGTCGACTCACATGACTCGACTCACTTCCTTGGCTAATATCTACAGTACAAGTAAACATAATTATACACCACACACAAGCTGAAGAGGAGAACAAGTACTCAAAATGAGTTGGTGCATAAGTATTCACCCCCTCTTGAACTTTCACGCACTATGTCATGTGACAACCTGAAACTGAAATGGACATTTTTTTTTTTTGTTTGTTTGTTTGTTTGTTTGTTTATGATGATGTCATTTACACTATGCATGTGTATGAGTGGGTGTGTAAGTGTGTATGAGTGTGTATGAGAAACAAGTAGAGTAAAATAATTGAAGCGTGGTGCCGTGAGCATGGTTCCTCCATACACAGAGTCATGACAGATGGTGGAATTAAAGTCACACTTTTCCAGACCTTTCACCTCCTTTGATGTCTTCGTGACCCTGCATGTTGAGGTATGCTGCAAATACGAAGGTGAGTCGAAAATTATCCGCATTCTCTGCTCTGGAATTTATTTTCACTACCTTTTAGAAAAGACAGAGACATAATTCTTCGATGTAATCTCCTTCTACATTTCTATCCATCTGTGAACAAGCTTTCGTATTCCCCTCTCAGGAGAATGTTTGAGTCTGATGGAGTGAGATCAGGACCATAGGGAGGACGCTTTAACACCTCAGAACCAAGTTTTTGCAGAGTGTCGACTCTGTGTGTGTGTGTGTGTGTGTGGATGTGTGAGATCACAGAGCCCTCGGATATCCGTCGTCTGTGTTTAATCTGAAGCTTGGTCTTCAGCTCTTCACTGTAACGAGCGCTGCTGATTGTCGAACCATTTTCCTGATGCTGTTCCAATACTTATGGCCCTTAAGAATCACAGAAAACTGTTTGATAAATTTTCCAGGTGATGGTCGACTTTGGAACTTTTTCTCAGTCGATTAAGGATGTTTCCGTTTACTCTCGGGCTCGTAGTGATGAATCTGTGTCTCGTCACCAGTAATGGTTCTCTCTTTTTTGTTTTTTTTCCCCCTGATTTTCACCCTAATGTAGTCATGTCCAATTCCTCCCCATCACTAGGGGGCTCCTACATTGGCTGTAGAACCGTGATTAATGTTGGAGCACTAAGTACCTCTCATCCCGCCCCTCTGAGAGACCTCCGGCTGCGAGAGGTTACAGCATCACCCGGGAATCGAACTCGCGATCTCCGGATGATAGCGCGAGCACTTTACCACCGCGCCACTCGGAGGCCTCTTACCTTCCTTAGAGTATCGCTCCAGATTTTGTGTGCATCTAGATATCTAGACGCTTCTGTTTACGCTCTTCCGTGAGTGAGTTGTTTCGGCATCAGGTACACCCTCAGACCAAACAAAAAACCTCACTCAGGACAATCAGGACATTCACGATTTGCTCACACACACACATCGTCCCCACCTGCACAGCACTGACTGGAGATACAGGAGCCTTATTAAACGGAAAGCGCCACCAACAGAATTTTTAATAAAAACCAGAGTGCGGATCATTTTCGACTCACAGGTCACCGGTGAACTCATTATCCCTCGCTCGCTGCAGCAGAATTGCTTCACGGCGATGTATGGGAGCTCAGTCGCTATTCAGTATTTATGGAAAACGTTCCTGTGTGTGGATTCCTGACACGTCCGGGATCGGGCTGAGGGTCGCACACCACACAGCTGACGGAAATAATCTACACTCACCCTGTGACCCGGCTTTCCACTGAGCACGGTGACACACACACACACACACACGCTCTCACACTGGTTAATTTTATATATAGCACATATATGTATACTCTATATGCTGGGTATTTGAGTCAGCTGACTGATGCTGCGATTAAATCCAGAGCTGTTAATCCAGGAGGTCGAATGGAAAAAAAAAAAATGTTCCGGTGCATCCTTTATCCTTTATAACCAGAACATACTGGGTGCATGTGTATGTGTATGTGATCAGATGTACAGCTGTAGCTTTCACTACTAAAGAAACAAGCTTCGCGGATGAGCGACTCCATTTGGTGCGAGAGGAACCCTGTGTATGTGTTCCTCAAAAACTTTCCTTAAGCATCTGTCTCTCAGTTTCTCATTCGCTGGTCATGTACAGGATCGGGGACGACTAGGGCTACACCTCGGACGGGGTGTCAATCCATTGCAGGGTACATAAGCACTCTACTGGTAATTTGGAAACACCAACTAGCTTAATCTATGTCTTTCCATAAACACAGACCCCAAGGCGGGACTCAAACCCAGATCATGGAACCACTACACCACCCTTCAAGTTCATTTACTTATTTGTTTTGGGACTAAACAGCTGTATGACCAATTGTTAGCGAGACTCATCAGAAAAAAAAAAGGTTTCAGTTTACTAGGGAGTGTAAAGACTGGACTTTGTAGCAGTGGGAAAAGGTCATGTGACATGATGAGTCCAGATTGAGCCTGTTCCAGAAGGTAAGAAGGGAAATGCATGAAGCGATGCTCCCATCATGCATAGTGTCCAATGTACAAGCGTCTGGAGGCGGGGTTATGATCTGGGGTTGCTTCAGACGCTCAGGTCGAGACTCAGCAACGTTATGTGGCGAGAAAATGAAGACCACCTGAATGACTGAATCACCAGCACATCACATCTACAGTATGGCGTTGTTCTTCCCTGATGGCGAATGGCTCAAAACGTTCTGGATGTTAAATTACTTTTCATGTCCAACTGATGAAAATAAAAGGCTTGTAATTTTTCTTTCTATTTATTTATTTATTTATTTATTTATCTCTTCTTGACTGTTCTTGGCTCCTACTTGGGTTGGCGTTTTTTGGCACTAAACCACTTGGCGCTTGAAAGGAGAACGAAAACCTGGCACGCGTCTGTTTCTACTCAAGCGTAACGTCTAGACACGTTTAAATGCACATTTTTATAATTAGCCGCCAAATTTGTCACTTTGCATAGGATTGTCCCAATAATACTTCATATTTATGTAAATACCCAGAGCGTCCACACGGTCACTCATACAGTATCGTGCATAACACCTGCTGCTTTAGCCCTGATTCATCATGACTGCTATCTCTTCCAGTCTCTCCGAGTGTTTACTAAGAAGCAGGAATCAAATCAAATCTGTTTTGTAAATAAAAATATATATAAAATAAAAACACCAATATAAAAATGCACTAAGGGTACAACCTCGACCTGAATGATCTTACATGGCAAATCAGTTCACTGGAACAATTCTGAGGAGGAATAGTCTGAAGGAAGACGGACACGTCCTTAACGCCACCACATTACAGTCTAACACTGTGTCAGGTTTGGAAACGTGTGAAACGCCTCAGGAGGAGACTGTCTGTGTATTTCAGTCTGACTCACCCATCGTCTATACCGTTTTATCCTGTATACGGGGTCACAGGGAGACGGACGGGGTACATCCTGGACGGGGGGGCCTATCCATCATAAGGACATACACACACACACACTAACACACTCATTTATACACTACGGGCAAATAGGGAACACCAGTTAACCTAACCTACATGTCTTTGGACTGTGGGAGGAAACCGGAGAACCCAGAGGAAACCCACCAAGCACGGGGAGAACATGCAAACTCCATGCACACAGAGATGAGACAGGAATCGAACCCGTGACCCACCCTCAAGGTGCGCGGTAACATTATCATAATATTCTTTGTAAGTAGCTATAGGCCTAAAAATGATGGTATTGGTGCTTAAAAGAGTTTCACCTGGGCGAAAAAGTGAATTTTCAGACAGGATCATATAAGACCATAATGCTTTTTATCTCCCGATCCGTACTTAGTTATTTTTGTAAATATGCTTACACTTTTATATTTTTATCAGATGAAGAGAAACACATTTGCTGAATACAATGTCACGCCCTTTTAGTTCCGTATTGTCTGTTTTTTTTTTTGTTTTTTTTCAAAATTCAAATCTTTCAACGATCTTAACTGTCAATCAGATGAAAGTGGACCGGTTTAGATTCCACATGAAAAGACACAAACTTGAAAAAGTGTATTACTTCTATATAATGCAAAATTACTACGATACCGCGACATGCATTGGACATGGTTACGGACACTACAGATTATTCGTTTTTTTTTTTCATTGAAAAGCTTTTTAAGGAAAAACCATCTCTCATGCGCAGCACTGAAGCGAGCACCGGGATTATAACGGTATACGTCTTAATGACAATGATTGGGCAGGTTACAAAATTTTTTTTTTATGTTTTAACATGTATGTTTTATGGCCACATGGAATAAGGTGTGTGTGTGTGTGTGTGTACTGCTGTTAGTGATTTGAGGGACAAAATCTATAAATAATTTTGCACAGAATGCTTAATTTAAGCCTCGATTTTACAGCTCATATGTTTCTAGGTCAATTTTTCAGTCAATACTCATAAAGAAATATGAATCATTTGCGTTTTAAATGGTTATTGTTTGAAGTCAGACGCAGTACAACACTGAAAAATTTCTATTTTTGGAGGATCTTATAAAATCATGTCTAAAAGCTGAACATTTCAGGGAAGTGAGAGTGCTCACCTCCATGTTGCCTAAACCTTAACAGTTTAAAATCTTTGTCTATAGCTGATATGTATTTGTTTATTTATGAATTCATTTGTTTCTTCTTTCTTTTGATCTTTGGAGCAGCCAAAAAACTTTTTTTTTTTTTTTTTTACAAAACAGACTTAAAGGGATTTAACAGTATCTGATACTGAATAAAAATTAGAATTAAAGGTACAAATATGATTTAGAATTTTTAAAGAAGCTTAAATTCTGTTGGTCTGACACAAACACGTTCTGTATTATATTACAACATAAAAGATTCAAAGACATTAAATCAGCACTCTGAACTCTCCTGTACTGTGAAGTCATTAGAAAGGAACAGTGATGATGATGATGATGATGATGATCTCTCACACACACACACACACACACACTCTCTCTCTCTCTCTCTGTGTCTCACCCATGAGGGCAGCTCCTGGGTGATGTCCGGTGTCGCGCGCGCGGCGCTGCTCCTCTCCGCCGCCTCCTCCTCCTCGTGCTGCTGCCGGAGGAGCGCGAGCGCGCGGCTCAGCCTCGAGCTCTTGCACAGCGCGTTCCTCCGCCAGAAGAAGAAGACGGCGAGTCCGATCAGTAACCAGCTGACGCTGAACTCGAAGTACCCGAGCGCGTACACGGGGAAGATCAGCACGAACGCTCTGGCGAAGCGCGCCCAGGTCCGAGCCGTGCGCGCGGCGGAGGGGCAGCAGCAGGACGAGGAGGAGGAGGGTGATGAAGATGATGATGTGTCCTGTGCGCTAGACTCGGGTGCAGTGTTCAGAGGATGATGATGATGATGATGAGGGGTGCTGCTGCTGCTGCTCTCCTGCGCCGCGTCCTGCGCTCCCGGTGCTCCGCGCGCGCTCATGCCTCTCCTGCTCCCCTCTCTCACACACACACTGTCTGAGTTCACCCGGATACCACACACACACACACACACACACACTATCTCTCTCTGTTACTCTGTAAGTCTCAGCTCACGTCAGCTCGTCCATGCTGCGCGTGTAGTCCCGTGTGTTACAGATCAGCCCGAGAGCACGAGCCGGAGAGCGTGGACATTGCGGCGCACGCGCCTGCACCCTCTCTCTCTCGCTCTCTCGCTCTGTGTGTTTCCTTCGTTATGACAGCAGCTGCTGTGACACACACACACACACACATACAGAGAGAGAGAGAGAGAGAGAGAGAGAGAGAGAGATATGACTCACAGGCGCCCCCTGCTGCTCACTTCTTCACTAAACCAGACCTAAAGCTCTACTCAGACCGGATGAGTTTTCCATGTGGAGGTTCCTCAGGGTCAGGGAATCATTACCGGAATGACAACAGGTCACATGGTTCATTTTTTCTTCTTTTTTTTAAACCGACTGTCTTTATAATAGAATAGTAGAACTAAAGGCTGTACATTGCAATATGGATGAAATATCCATGTACGTAGTCAGTGATTTATAAGTTAATTAATTCGTAAGTTCATATTTTATATTACATGTGTTAGTTTATGGGCTTGTTTGTGTTTATTCATCGGTGGTAATTTGTGTATTTGTCTATCACCAATGTTTGCTTAATTTTATTGTTGGTTTGATTATTTCTTATTCATTTGTTTATTTGTCTATTGCTTGTAGTAATTATTGTAATAATTAATTTGATTGTGTTTTTGTTTATTGATCACTGGTAATTATTTATTTGTCTGTTGCTGGTATGTATTTATGTTTATTTCTTGTTAAGTTTTATGCTCTTTCTTTCTTTCTTTCTTTCTTTCTTTCTTTCTTTCTTTCTTTCTTTCTTTCTAAAGGGACTTAATAGTATCTGATACTGGATAACAATTAGAAGTAAATGTAAAAACAAAAATATTTAGAAATTCTAAATAAGCTTAAATTTTGTTGGTCTGAAATAAAAAAAAACATTACACATTTTTAGTAACTTAAATAATTATTAGTAAACCACAAAAGAATATGCTAATAAGGCAAATAATGTAAAAAAAAAAAAAAAAATCTTTAATACCACGACTTTACTACATAAACATTTTACATGAGAGATTTAGGGCAAACCTACTAAAAAAAAAAGAGCACCAGAAGTTTGTAAGTAATGCAATTTGGTGAAAGTAAAATAAATATATAGTAAAATGTATAAATATTTATGTTTTATAAATTAAGAAAAAAACATTACTTAACCATATATTTATTGAACAAATATTTGACCATTAAATAGCACGGGAACACAATTTCTGATTTTCTGGTTATATGTTAAAGATATAAGTATAATTTCATTAGAAACGAAAACAAATAAACAAAAACAAATCATACAAAACAAACAACGCAAATAAAAAATAGAAATAAGTAAACGAAAAATGACCAAGTTACGAATTCTAATAATCAATAAATAATTAAACAAAGAAGGAATGTGAACTTAAGCACCCCTGAATATAACACACACACACACACACACACACACACACACACACACACATTGTTTCTTAAATAAATTAAATGTCATTTCCTGGTATAACAACTATAACTTGATGTTAATCTAAAACGTGTATAATTGTATGTGTGGTGGTAAATAACAAGTTAATCCGGTTGATATATTAATATAAAAATTCATAATAAGTTCGTGATTATTTCTCGACGATCAGCTCATCAGGTCTGGGTGTCCGAGCGAGCGCGAGCTCTCAGTGCTCTGCTGGTTTTTCCTGTTGCCATGACGCAGTTACCATGGCGTTCTCCCGAGCGTGCATGCGCAGTAGCGTTGCTGCGGGTGTCATGGCGGCCGGCGGAGTCAACACAAACCTGAGTGAGTAGCAGAGCAGAGGAGGAGGAGAGAGAGGAGCAGAGATGTACTCCGGCAAGGTGAGACTTCACACTGTGATTTATTCACACACACACACACACACACACACACACACACACACACAACTAAACCATAATAATAATAATAATAATGTATTAAAGTGTTAATAAATAAGCTGTGCAGAGATGTGAGATAGTAGGAGGAGTTTATAAGTGTGTAAAGTGTAATGATAACGTGTGTCTCTGTGCTCTTGTCCTCCTCTCTGTACTATAAGAAAATCACCAGAGAGGACACATGGAGACCAGCTGATCTGATAAAGCACATACGGGTAAGTCCCTGCAGTGCATTCTGGGTGTCTGAGTCCATCACTCACCTTAAAGTGTCTTTCACTGCTAACTGACAGAGTGAAGAGGAGGAGCAGGAGAGCGGGAGGAGGAGAGAGAGATCACACCGAGACCCGGAGAGAGAGGGGACGAGGAGACACCGAGAGGAGAGCGGCAGGAGAGCAGCAGGAGGAGGAACGAGGGAGGAGCGGGAGAAGGAGAGCAGGAGAGAGAAAGGGAGAAGTGGAGATGGATTGAGAGAGAGGGAGAGGGAAAAGGATTTAGAGAGGGAAAAGAGGACAAGAGAGAAGGATAGAGACAGGGAAAAGAGGGACAGGGAAAAAGAGAAAGAAAGAAGTGGAGATGGATTGAGAGAGAGGGAGAGGGAAAAGGATTTAGAGAGGGAAAAGAGGACAAGAGAGAAGGATAGAGACAGGGAAAAGAGGGACAGGGAAAAAGAGAAAGAAAGAAGTGGAGATGGATTGAGAGAGAGGGAGAGGGAAAAGGATTTAGAGAGGGAAAAGAGGACAAGAGAGAAGGATAGAGACAGGGAAAAGAGGGACAGGGAAAAAGAGAAAGAAAGAAGTGGAGATGGATTGAGAGAAAGGGACAGGGAAAGAGAGAGGGACAAGAGGAAAAAAGAGAAGGATAGAGACATAATCAAGGAGAAGGAAAGGGACAGAGAGAGAGAAAACAGGGATGGGAGAGGAGATGCAGAAAGGGAAAAGAGGGATAGGGGGAAAGATGGGGAAAGAGACAAGAGGGACAGAGAGAGAGAAAAGAGGGATAAGGGAAAGGACAGAGATAGACCGAGAGAGAAAGAGAGAGGTAAAACAAAGGAGGACAGGAGAGACAGAGGGGATGAGAGGGACAAAGAGAAAGACAGAGAGATTGAGAGGACGAGGAGGAGTACGGCAGAGCGAGAACATGCAAGAAGACAAGAGAAGAACGTTGGTCTAGATAGCGGCGACTGGGCCCGGGAGAGAGAGAAAGACAGGAAAGAGAGGCAGAGAGAGAGGGAGCGTGGACACGGAGGTGAAGAACGGAGAGAGCAAGAGAGACGAGAGAGACACCGCCACAGAGATCAAACAGACCGAGGTGAGGCTGAGACTGACACGCCCACGGTGGCCACGCCTCCTTCACTTAGACTGACACACCCACTGAGACCACGCCCCCTTCACTTAGACTGATACACACTGAGGCCACGCCTCCTTCACTTAGACTGACACACCCACTGAGACCACGCCCCCTTCACTTAGACTGACACACACTGAGGCCACGCCCCCTTCACTTAGACTGTCACACCCACTGAGGTCACACCCCATTTAAAGTTTTTCTTTTGTGTTTCAGAGGAAAAAAGCGAGCACAGGAGACGAGAGAAAGGACATCATGTAAGATCATCATCAGCACCATCAGAATGAAATCTACACTCGGGTCGAGGTCTTAGAGAGAATGTGTGTGTGTGTGTGTGTGTGTGTGTGTGTGTGTGTGTGTGTGTGTGTGTGTTTTGTCCTTTTGGTTTTAGGAGGATGGAGAGACAGAGCGGAGACACAGACACCAAGCGAGGGAAAGAGAGGAGACAGAAATGAGACACCTCGCCTCGGAGACACAGAGACACCATGAGCAGCAGAGCAAGCCTGAGGTATATAAACACACACACACACACACACACACACACACACACACACACACACCTGGTGTTTCTGTAGATTAGAGTGTGTGTGTGTTTACACACAGGCTGGAGATGGTGGGACTGAGGACACCCCCGAGGAAGCAGAGGATGATGGGAACGGCGAGTATGAGGACGACTTTGAGGTGAGAGTTCACATTACTGTGTGTGTTACAGAGGATGGGTTACACACCATGGGTCATATCATCACATCTGTGTGTGTGTGTGTGTGTGTGTGTGTGTGTGTGTGTGTGTGTGTGTCATTGCTTTCATACGGATGGAAAAGAAAATGGTGAGTTTATTGGTGCAGGAGACAGAACTGTAAAGTCATCCATCCACACCATCTGTCCGTCTGTCCATCTGTCCGTCATTCCAATTATCCATATAGCTATATATAAATTGTCCTCTTTCATCCACCCACCCACCCATCCGTCCATCCATATATACATTCATACATCCATCTGTTCACTCACCCGCACATCCATCCATCCACCCTTCTGTCTATCTATCCTTCCATCCTTCCATCTATTCACTTTTCTATATATCCACCACCCATCCACTCATCCATCTTTGTCCACCCATCTGTTTTTCATCCAACCATACAGTATATCTTTTACCCATCCATCCATTCATTCACTCATCCATATATCCATTCATTCCTCCGTCCATTGGTTCACTCATCTACCCATCTATATCATATCATATATCTATATCCATATACATTAACTCATCCATCAGTCACCATTCCATCCTTTCATCCATCCCCTCATTTATATATTTATTTACTCATCCATCCATCCATCCATCCATCAACCCATTCATCTTACCAGCCCTCCATTTTTCTATACATTTACTCCATCTGTTCATCCACCTTTACATCCATCCACTCATCTGTGTTAATTCATTCATATATCTACAGCATTTAGTCATCCAATCTTTTACTCACCTGTACATGTACATCTATCCAGATGTACATCCATTCAACTTATCTATCCATCCATTCACCCACACTTACAGTACAGGACATCAGTCCATCTATATACTGTAGATATCCATATATCCATCCACACATTCATCGTTCTAATCAACACCCATCCGTTCATCCATCTATCCATCCACTTGTATATCCAGATGTCCATCCATCCATCCATCCATCCATCCATCCATCTACATATTTATGAGCATACTGTATCCAACAACATTCAGCCTCTCATCCATCCTTCCACACTTTCATCTCTCCACTCATGCATACATTTATCAATCTAATCACTATCCACCCATCCATCCACTTGTATATCCAGATGTCCATCCATCCATCAACATATCCATCCACCCACTCTTTGGTCTCTCCACTCATGCATCCATTTATTGATCTAATCATCCACCCTTCTATTCATCCATATATCTGTCCACATGTCCATCCACTTATCCTGCCAAGTATTAATCTACTATACATTAATCCATCCATTCATCTATTCATCTACTCATTCACCCCTCCATCTATCCATTCATCCAACACTGAACATCCATCCTTTCATTCACTCATCCATGACTTTCTTTTACTCGCTGTTCTAAACTACTGACTTAGACTTTCTTTTCCTCTTTCATCCTCTCCTCTCTCTCTCTCTCTCTCTCTCTTTCTCTCTCTCTCTCTTTCTGTCTCGTGTTAGCTCCCAGTCCTGTAACACTTCCGCCTGTAGGATTAGTGAAGTTTTAAATTTGCAGAATTCTATTAGAGTTCGGAGTGTGTGCGTGTGAGTGCACTGTAAATAATCTGTTTTTCCTCAGGACTACGAGGAAGACTTTGAGGAGTTTGAAGAAGACAAAGAAGATGAAGATGTGAAAGAAGAGAAAGAAGAGGAGGAGGTGAGGGAAGCGGAGAGAGAGATGAGTCCACGCAGCAGACGGGAGCTGGAGGCGATCCAGAGAGCGATGGAGAAGGAGAACGAGCTGGTTCGAGCTGCACGCTCCACCTCCTCCACCGCGGAGTCTCAGAGCTCCAACAGAGGTAGCGCTAGTCTCGAGCATCTGTGAGAACTGACCAGGCACGAGTCCGCATCATTACCCTGAGTGTGTGTGTGATTGTGTGTGTTTTAGCTAGCGCTGATTCGGAGAGGAAAAGTCGAACGTACAGCAGAGTCATCGACTTCACCTCGGCGAGGGAGAGAGAGATCCACCAGCAAGCAGCCCATAAGCAGAAGTGAGTGTGTGTGTGTGTGTGTGTGTGTGTGTGTGTGTGTGTGTGTGTGTTCTCTAGAGTCTAGCCTCGTCTTTGCCTTGAAGGAACCCTGAGATGTTTTGTCTCTTCGCTGTAGGAAGCGCAGCGCCGAGCTCCTCCGCCTGATCGAGCTGGACTTGTCCGTCACAGAATGTCTCCTGGACCTGCCGCCCGTCCGCGAGTACGACCTGTACATCAAGAGCTACGGCACGGCCAACACCAGGCAGGCCTACGTGCAGTGCAACGAGGACAACATCGAGCGAGACACACAGACGGAGGACATGGACACGACAGACAAGTGGACGCAACATCCGCCAGAGACCAGCACCGCGTCCGGAGGTGGTGACCGCGTGTAACAGACATACAGTGTACTGTGTTTGAATGTACTGAGTGTTAGATAATGACCGGGGGGGGCGGGGTTTGGTAACTGACCCGCAGGGACACGGGATTCCCAGAATGCATCAGGAGAATCCGTAACCAGGACGACCGCGGACTCGAAGCGGCTTGCTGCGTTTCTGCGCTCGGCCACACAGGTGGGGTTTAATACAGGTGGGGTTCAATACAGGTGGGGTTCAATACAGGTGGGGTTCAATACAGGTGGGGTTTAATACAGGTGTAATTTAATACAGGTGGGGTTTAATACAGGTGGAGTTTAATACAGGTGGAGTTTAATACAGGTGGGGTTTAATACAGGTGGGGTTTAATACAGGTGGGGTTAAATACAGGTGTAATTTAATACAGGTGGGGTTTAATACAGGTGGGTTTATTACAGTTTCAATACAGGTGGGGTTTAATACAGGTGGGGTTTAATACAGGTGTAATTTAATACAGGTGGGGTTTAATACAGGTGGGGTTTAATACAGGTGGGTTTATTACAGTTTCAATACAGGTGGGGTTTAATACAGGTGGGGTTTAATACAGGTGGG
>QMIH01001323.1:61589-88384 GCA_003987875.1 Clarias batrachus | reverse complement strand
ATATATATATATAGTTATAGTTATACATCTGTGTACTTATTCGCCAGGACTGAGAGCTCCTGTACAAGTGAAGTGTTATATTCTGAGAAACAGAACCAGACCAATGACACAGTGAGTCAGTGCTTTGTTAAATACAGTAGGTCTTTTCTATCTATTCACAACTGAGGGTTATTGATCGTGTGTGTGTTGTGCATTTGTGAGGACCTGGAGTGCCTGTTGGAGCGAAACCGGGACCTGTGTTCACTCCAGAATGGAGACACACACTGCAGGAGGAAACCGAGGAGCACTTCACACACCAGGAGAGAGGCTTTTAACCGTTATATACAGCTCCTGTACAAACCACCGCCACAGATCAGTGTACGACACATACAAACGCGCACACACACACAAACATATTAGACAAATCATTTATAATCAGAATATCACCATGGTACAGACTTTACTGTGGTATGTTTCGTGTAGATCCCGGATGAAGATCCGTTTGATCTTCACGCTGCTCTCTTTCCACCAAAACCACCCAAACTGCGACCTTTGACCCCTCCAATATTGCGAGAGGGCTTCTTTCCAAACCGGAACCTGGCCAAGAAACCTGACTCAGCACACACACAGGTTACACACATCACATGTGCCACCAATAACTTCCTTTACCAGTGATGTGAAATGCTCATTGTACACAGGTTGTTTATATATTTAAACCAAACAAACCAAGACATGACATATTCCTTCCCCTTTAACCCTGTATGTGTGTGTGTAATTTCTATCTACACTGCTGGAGCAGGAAGGTGTCGCGTCTCGGCCCCCTACAGCCTCGCTCGCTTTCATCCCAAACTCGGTGCTAGTCGGACAGATATGGCCTGACGAGGTGGTGCAGAACACTGTTCCCTCGACCCCGTGGTCACACCGAGGACACACACGCGACTCTGAGAGGGTGAGCGATGAGAACAACACAGCTAATGGAGAAATAGATCAAAAGATGAATGATGCACAAAGTAAAGTGTAATTTTTAAAAAAAATATGTAGCTCTATTTACTATTAATGCCTAAATGATTCCTTTCGTCACTGATAAATATTCTCTCCTGAGTTATACTGCATGTGGTGCAAAATTATCTGACGCACATAAATTTTTTTTATTGTATTCAATTAAATCAGATCTGTTTTTGTTTGTTTGTTTGGGACAGAGGATGTATGACGTGCAGTATTTGGATGAAGATGAAGACGAAGATGACAACATGACCTCAATCCTACACTTCGTAGAAACATCACCTGAACCGGACAGCCCGACTCCGCCCCCTCTTATGACTCCACCTCTTGAGTTGCCCTCAACGGAGAAACCAGGATACACACTGAAGGTGTGTGTTACAAGTTCCTGTGTGTGTGTTATTACACTTATTGATGTTGTGAAACTTTTAAAACTGTGATTAATTTTCCTTTTAATGAAATCCCTATCAGCCACTTAAGCCCCTCCCTCGTATTAAAACAACCCCGCCCCCAAGTCCCCCAAAACAAGCTCCGCCCACGCCTGTACGCACGCCTACTCCACCGCTGCCTGACTTCCTGAAGCAGTTTGTGCAGGAGGAGTGGTTCCACAGCATGTACCCTGACCCTGGGGTGTGTCTCACACAACACTCAAACACAACACACACACACAACATGTAAACACACACACACACACACACACACACACAATATACACACACTGATATATAAAAACACTCATACACACTAATGTACAATCTATGTGTTTAATCACAGTGACTTGGTATTTATATATAATGTGTGTGTGTGTGTGTGTGTGTGTGTGCAGTGTATCCCCAAGTCCCTGAGCCTGGCTGAGTTCTTTGCTCAGCTGCTAGACTTCCTGAAGCGTTGTGGTGTGGATCAGAAGCTGTGTGTCCTCAAAGCCATCATCACACTGTACACACACAACTCTCTCACCAACACACACACCGTCACACACAGCCTGCTGGACACACTGCACATCTGCCTGCACAAGAACATGGTAATTACACACACACACACACACACACACACACACACACACACACACACACACACACACACACACACACACACAGATGTTGTAAACATAGTTACTTCTAACCTGTGTGTTTGTGTGTGTGTGTGTGTGTAGTCAGACACGGAGCAGCGCTTTGTGGTGGAGTTGCTGAATTTCTTGGTGTGTGTGAATCCTCACAGCTACGACGTCACAGTGGAGATTCTCGTCCTGCTGGCAGATAAAGAGCTGAGATTACAGTAAGCATCGCACACGCGCACACACACACACACACACACACACACACACACACACCCTTTACAGGCACCTATGACTTGTTATGTTCACCTAACATTACGTTCAACGCCGTTGACATCGTGCCATGTCCTGTCCCGTGTAGCGGTGTAGCGGTGTGTATGCTTCAGGCTCTGGGAGTAGACGAGGCTCGCCAGTGGCTCCGTCCTCAGCTCGAGACCTGGAACAACGAGGCACAGACACACACCGATCGTCAGGGGAGTCTCAGAGAGCAGGCGCACCGCTGGCTCAACACCTGGACGGCGCGATACAAAGTGAGGACCAACGGCGAAAGACGTCTCCACTGTAGACCAGTTTAGCTGAGCGTCTAATGATGATGATGATGTAATTGATTTTCAGGTACATAAGCATGCTGGGAAAAAGAACGCACTCTTCTTGGAAGTGATCTCACCTTCGGAGGTTCTGCGTTATTTCTGCTGGGTGCAAGAAGAGGCGGAGCTTAAAAAAACAGCAGGATCGGGGCGCAGGAATACAGTTGTGCACGACACACACCCATACAGGTACACACAACTAAGACACTATCGTTTTAATCATGTACATGTGCTGTTGCAAAGGGCTGACACTGGAGACTCCTTCCATAAATGTACCATTTATATTCCTGCAGTGTTTGTATTATTTATTATTTACTTACTTACTGACCCCCATCACACTGGGCCACGTTCCAACTACATCCTCAAAAAAAAATTAAAAAAAATTCAGTGATAACTTGGCTGGAAAACAGTAGAAACCAGTAAAAGTGGAATATTGTCACCCTTGATGTGGATATGGCTGGTTTAGTTTGAACATGTTGTTGAAAAAAATAACTGGTGAGGATGTGGTCGATGCATTGACCAGCTAACTAACACCTCTTAATGACTTCATTATGAAGTTCTCACAATGACCTCATCAGGCTTCATGCTAGGACGACAATACTGTATGTTGTGCTGTAGAAGACCATACAGCTCGTACAGTATTACATTATTCAGTTGATTCATAACGCCCAAAAGTTCAGCACTGGAATGTCATACAGGTTCATACATATTTTTTTTTCTTGCGCCGTTGAGGGATGGGTGAGATTAACCAAGTACTGAAAAAACAGACCTGTCTTAAGTCATCACTTAAAGATGGCCAGAGACTCAGCTGTACAGACATCTAGAGGAAGTTCCTTCTACCACCTGGGTATTTACCTTCATGTACATTCATTCATGTGAATGTTTTTATGCAACCACGTGTCCAGCTCAGCAGTACAATTCAGGACTAAATCATCAAGGGAAAAAAAAAAATTCTTCAAGACATAATACATAAGTCAACCTCAGTAATACATATAGATAAATACGAATGATCTGGCTACGGAATTACTGAGCAAACATGTAGCCATCATGGTCTCCACTGCAGTGTTACAGGGGCCTCACTTACTTGGCAGATATTTATATACAACTTATGAGCCAAGCGTCCGGCATCAGCAGTACAAATTCAAGACTAACTCATCAAGAAGAAAAAACAAAACGAAAAGGTTCTAATTCTAAAGACAAATACACGTTGTTGCATGGTTGCTAGGCAAACGTGAAAATAAATCATACTGTACATGAACACCAAGCTTAAGCTAGCTACGGAATTATCGAGTAGCATGTAGCATTAATACAATTCTGATTTTCCAGGTGGAAGGCGGTTCATCGTCTGGGCGAGACAAACAGCATGACGCGTGTACGAGAACCTCAAGGTGAGCTTGTGATGAATGACGAACAGTTTAAATTCTTTAACAATATATTAAAGGTCCCGTATTCTACTGTCTCTTTAACAAGTTACGGTAAATGAGGTCTCAAAGGTTTCCCGTCTGTTTCACTCCTCCTCCAAACCCGCTGTTTCAGTGTCTAAGTAAATGAGCTACTGTGCGTCACGGCACGTTAGAGAACAGCAACAAGCTAGGGGAGGGGCTTTACTTATGAGGTCACATTAGGGACAAAAACCTAATTGTTTTGTTTAACCCCAGACAATACAACAGTGAAATCTTTTTTCTCATGTGAATGCCTAAAGTGAATTTTACATCACATATTGTCTTAAATAATTTCTTTAGGGTTACAATGGTACTACACATCAGTATCAGTTTTAATGACAAAAACAGTAGCAACAGGAGAAAAAGGAGGGGAAAAGTACTGTACATAAGCATTAAGCACTGTTGCAGTGTCCTGCTTTAAACACACTCCCACACACATAAACCGTGACCTTGCTCTCTTCAGGTTCTTGCTTGCCTCCGCTGACGTCCCGGCCGCTTCTGACGGGCTTCACACGTCTCCTGTCTCTCCCGCTTCCTCGGGTCACGCTCTCTTCGTTCCCCTTCCGTCTGGAGGCGCGCTGTCTCAAACAGGCTCCACTGCCGCGCTACTTCCTGCTGGAGCGGTCCTACGTCCAGTTCTACAGATGAAACTGTCTGCCACATGTCTGAGAACTTTTTTTAGTTGTTTTTGCTGTTAGTCACAGGGAGTCATCATTCACCTGTTGAACCTCTGGCTGTGGTCTTTTATTCATTCGCTCAGCAACAGAGACACATTCATTTTTTTAAATGGGAAATCAAACTCAAAATTAGTAAATCAATATTAGGATAAATTATGGATGAACATTTAAATAGAGCTAATAAGAGACGAGTTTACTTTTAGCATACAAATTACTGCATGAATGTTTAAACAAAACTCATTATAAAGCGCTTCATAGAACAGGACTTGATCCAGTTGTTTTTCTATATTAATCTCCACTAAAAAAGTGTATTTGTCATTGATCAAACACCAATTAATCAAATCGCTGGTTAAATATGAGTCTTATGAAGCAATGCGACTGGTTTTGTAATGCCAACACAGACCTCTTGGGGCACCATCCTCTTCCTTAGTATTGGAACTGCTTGTGACGTCCATGTTCAGGCTTGACTGCTTATTTTGGTGGTGGTGAATGTCTTCGATAAAGCCAACAAGGAAACATGCTTCCAGAACCACTTTCACACTCTTAAGCCATGTCCACATGTAGCCGGGTATTTTTAAAAACTGTGGTTTTGGTCTACATGCAAACTCGGTTTCGATTGTTGAAAACGGAGCTTTTGAAAAACTCTGACCAAAGTGAAGATTGTCCTCATTTTCAGTGGTGGTGTGTGCACATGGGGAAACAGACATTTTGGCTAGTTGTGACATCACCTTGTGTGCTGATGATGTCAGTGTCTGTGTGTTGGTCTCCTTGATTTGACGTCAGCGTTGTTTATGAGGATATTTTGTGCAATAACAGATGTACATACAGTAAACTAGTGACTGTGTTAACGTTGCCTACCGGACTTTTTACAAGCGTCTACATACACATGCAGTTCCTCAAATATTACGTTAATGAACGGAGGAGGCTGAAGGTACATACAAGGCTCAGAAGACACAGACCCCACAGCCAGCGACGGCAGTTTTCGAACTTCTACAAAGCGCAACCAGTAATGACGTTTCTGGCTTCTGATTGGCCCCCTGTTGATTAGGGATGCCCTTAACAGGGCATTTTGCGTTTTCATGTGGGCAAAGATGTTTCCAAAATGTAGGTAGTGTGGACAGAATTATTTTAATAAACAAAGTAGAAAACTCAGTTTTTTTTAAAATACCCAGCCACATGTGGATATGGCCTTAGTCCTGGAATATGACTGTTCCATGAGGGAAGAAAAACTCCTCAGATGTGATAACCTGGTCATTTTGTTGCCACATAACGTTGCTGAGTCTCGACCTGAGCAACTGAAGCGACCCCAGATCATAACACTGTCTCCAGAGACTTGTACAGTGGACACTATGCATGATGGGAGAATCGCTTCATGCGCTTCCCTTCTCACCCTGACACGCCCATCACTCCCACAATAGACTCAGTCTGGACTCATCAGATCACATGACCTTTCTCCATCGCTTCAGAGTCCAATCTTTATGCTTGCTAGCAAACTGAAGCCTTTTATTTCTGAGTTCTCATCACATTGTGTGTGTGTGTGTATGACAATGCTTTTACTGTCACCATTAAATATAGCTCTGTTTTTTTACAATGCAACTTCACCAAGTGTTTAAGTGATCTCCTTTGTTTCTTTTTTAGTTTATTTGTCCCCCAACCACATTTCTTCCACAAAGTTGATGGTTCAGCACAATTCTTAGAGGTTTTGTTAATGTTTTGAAGGATCGCCATAATTCTTTTCTTTGCTTTATGCAAACTAATAATTTGACCTTTCTGAAATGGTGACTTTTGAACATATTTGGTGAAGGAAATGGCGCCTTGGTGGTTCTCTACACTCTTTGTGCTGCTGTGGTCTCTAAATCTAATCACAATTTTCCACAACATTCCCCAGACACATAACACACACACAAAAAAAAAAAGATTGTAATTTTGTTTTAAGAAACCCTTGAAAGAAACACTTGATTTGTATTTATTGAAAAGCACAAATGTTTTAGTGATAGTGGAGATTCTGTCATTTTGCCACATTCAAAATGGACTAAACAGGTTTTAACGTGATTGTACTTACATTGTACGAATTCATAGAGTATAATAATGTCTTTGGCACTTTTAACAAACAGGAAAAGTGTTTATGAAGTGAAACCTGGTTTTGCTGTATCAGAACTGAATGCACTAAATTACAAAGCTACAATGATGAACTTCCGCTGCCATCCATCCATCCATGTGTGAGGTAACCTCATGGCTGCTCCCAATCCTTCTCAGGTTCGCACCAATTTCAAGATATCAACGCAAACCTTATCCAGTAAGAACCTTATCAGTAACCCGGTAAACCCTCAGCATATTCCATCTGCTGGAAAAACCTTAAGCTAATACCTTCATAGATGTCACAAACGGACCCTACACGACCTCTACACCTTATTTTAAACCTTGACAGTTTTATGATTGCGGTTTAGAGTGATTGTAGTAAATAAAATATAATTTAGGTAGAATATATCTCTATATAAAATCTGATTACATGTATGTACATTCCTTCACTCGGCAGATATCTTTATACACCATACGAGACACGCGTCCAGCTTGGCAGTACAAATTCAGGACTAAATCATCAAGGAGAAAACACACAACAAAAAAGTTCTCCAAGACATAATACACGTTGTTGCATGGTTGCTGGGCAAACTTGTAGAAAACATACTGTATAGGAACAACTTGAGCTAGTTAAGAAATTACAGAGTACCATGTAGCAGTCATGTCTTATTAACGACATAAAGGCATGGCTCCTTGTCCAGTAAAGTTTTCTTTGGTTTATGCAAACTAATAATTTGATGGTGACTTTTTGGGGGGAGTTTCGGTCAGGCAGAGTCTAAACACACTTGGTGAAGGAAATACCTTACCCGCCCTAGGTATGCTGCCGTTGTCTTTAAGGCAAATAAAAATCTTACTTCAAATGGAAAACCTTGGACCTTTAGGAAACCCATTACACTTTTTTCAAAAATTTCTGCTGAGAACTCTACTGGTCTGCTAGATCTGTTTAATCATCCATTGCCAGGTCGGTGCTATATTTCAGGACGTCGGCGGTCATTAATAGGTCCCGAGTACGCCCTTTGGCTTTCAAAACCTCGTCCAGTTGCCTCAGAGTGACCTCTTTGACCTCCGCATCTTCGCTAAGAGGCCAGTCGAGGAGCTGTGCGCTAGAGGGCAGTGGGGGCAGCCCGGGCTCGTACTCCTCCAGAGGGCTAGGGTAGAGGAGGAGCCTCAGGGAGCCGATGCTTGCGGCGGCCCGCGCCAACTCCACAAGCGCCGCCCTCGAGAGCGGGTTCAGCGCCAAGCGAAGGCTGCGGAGGGAGTGGAACTGACTCAGCGTGGGAAGCAGCGTCCCCAGGGGGCCGTCCGAGAGTGCGCAGCCACACAGAGAGAGGCGCGTCAGGCAACGTTCGGCCCGAGCGAGGAGATGACGCAGAGAGCGCAGAGATGACTCGTCTAGCCTGTTCTCACTCAGGTCCAGCTCGATGAGGGATGACGCGTGAGGGCTGCGCGAGAGGTACGCTACGTCGCCGGAGGTTAGGCTGAGGTAGGGAAGCTCCAGTGCCTCCAGTGGCTCAGACAGAGAGCTGCAGCAGGAAAGAGAGGAAAGTGAAATAAACACACAAATGTTTCATATGTGACTAATGTGAATTTTAAACATTTGGGGGTGGAGCATAGCACTATGCAATGGGGCACTAAATTACAAACAGAAAAACAAACCGGCCGCCTCCGTAACCCTGCATTGCTCAGATGAAGCTTTGTTCATGTTTATAAATGACAGTCGTGTTGTACCTGAGCAGCAGGCGTAAATGTCCCGGCAGGCGCAGAGCAGTGAGACTCAGCTTGCGCAGCATCTTCAGCTCCCCGAGCCCTTGAGACACGTCCTGCAGCGCCTCCTGCTGGCCGGGCCGAGCGCGCAGCACATCCAGGTTGCAGTAATGCAGCCGGAGCGAGCCAAGTCGAGGAAACCGCGCTAACTGAGGCAACAGCAGCGCCAACCCCGACACGCCCAGGCTGGAGTAGCGCACGTCCAGACCGAGGAGCTCCTCCTGGGGCAGAAGTTCAAGCAGCGAGGCGATGGAGGACGCAGGAAGCTCCTCCACACGAAGGAAGCGGCAGTGAAGCCGCAGGGGGCCGGACAGACTGAGGGCCCCTCGGACACGCTCCCAGGATCGAGCGTTTACGAAGAGATCGGCCCTGACGTTCACAAGAACATCCTCTCTGCTGGGAACCTGCTGCGGCTGAGCTCCGGCTCTCTTTTGCATCTCCATCCTTCTCCTCACACCCTTTACCTTCTCCTCTCCCGGTGTTGAAATCTCCCCACAGGCAACCTTTTCGCCTTCCTCCTTTTTCAGTCCGGCTCGGTCTCGTTTCACAGCACCGTCCCGCTCTCTTTTCATATTCTCTCGGTCATCTCGTCTGCGCCCCCTGGAGGCAGTGGTGTGGTTTCTCGCCTGCACCACCGTGGAGCACAAGGCCACGGTGAGTGACCAGCCGCCCATCGCGTCCTCCACACGAACATCCTCACACTGCAGCCCGCAGAGATCCAGCACTTGCAGACAACACCTGACCGGATGAAAATAATATATATATATAGGCTTTTTTTTATAATTAGAATTACACCATGCTCTGTGTGTTTTTCTGTACCTTTTATCCGTCAAGCCCCTGACCACGGCGAGCAGCAGGGCCTGGACACACAGGCGATTAGGCATGTCATGATCACGTTTCCCACGTCCCCCAACACTGAGGATCCGCTCAGGCCAGCGCTGCACCAGCTCCCCAATGGCCAGAGGGCGACAATGAGCGAAAGCGGCGTCTAGCAGTGGCTTGTAGAGCTCGCGCGGCATACAGCTCAACCAGGCAGACGATAACCCGTGATCACTCACCACCTCCCGCGCGCACAGGTGCACCAACGACAGGACCATGTCTATACGACCGGAGGATAGACTGTTAGACTGATACTCTATATGAAACGACTCTGTAAATCAACTGTTTCTAAAAATGTCCTACGTCTCTAGAACATTGTTAAACTGCAATGTTCATTTTTCTACCTGCTGTCTACAAGCACTACATACTTTGTGTAGTAAAGATATCTCTGTAGGCATGTTGTCTAGTTTCGCTTCAATAAAACTTCAGCCTGAACACGAGCAGAAAGTCAATGAAAGTTTTTTTACATCACTTCCTGTACAGAGTATTTGTGCACCATGCGTCTGGTGTAGCTCTATAGACATTTCAACACAAATTGAAAAAATATAGATTAAATATAGAATGTTGTGCCTGACTTAAATGACTGCCTGAGGGTTGTTCTATAATTGTTTCTATCAATTTATCATTAATAGAGAGATAAATATTAGCTCCCTCCTTCAGGGGAGGACCAATGGAAATTTGAAAAGATTGAGTAGACTGTAAAAAGTAATTTGAAATATGGAGAAAGAGGACAAGGAAGAAAGTATTTGATTTAAAATGAAAGGAAGACGAGGGAGATCAAGACCACGAGGTGGAGGTAATGTGACTTATTGGGTGCCAACCGCTGTAAAATAAGAACAACAAACAAACAAAAAAAAAAATCTGCCAAAAATCAGTTAATTTTACAGCTTGGCTGTATCACCAAGTCGTCATCAGTCTGGGAACATCACCACGTCTCTTTTTTTCTAAAGCAAACCCAGATAAACTCTGCCATGAGCTTTAACACAACAAACCTTATTCGCTGGGTAAGGTTTTAACCAGACTATGAAAAGTTATCAGCAAATGGCAGCAGCTAAATTGACCCTCACTCAACCACCTGCTTATACTCTGAAAAAGCTCGAGCTGTACTCTGCTGAGAGTAATAAAATGCTCTTTTGGCTGCTCCTCCATCGAGGGGACACCTTGGCAAGGTTGTACACCGGATGCCCCTCTTGACACAACCCTCCCGTTTTAGAATTCAACCCAGGTCTCCCACATGGCAAGCACGAAACCTTCCAATGCCCTTTACTTGGCAAGGAGTTAAAAGACATAATAAAAAAAAAACATTATCATAGAAATAATAAAGAAGAGAGAAACACTGAGTGGTTCCCAGCTTTGAACAAGGCAACCCAAACTCTGAGTACCTCACCTCAGACACGGAGCGACTATTCAGCACTGCTGCACACACACTGGATGATAAGAGTTATAGACTTTCTCTTATAACGGCAAAATTCTGATATTTACAATGAAACGCCGACTATTGTTGATTTTTAATGAGTAACCATGACCGGCTTTCTGACTACACACTGACTGATGTGTGTGCATTTATTTTTAAACAATTGGTACAGAGTTTCCTGTGAGGAACTGGCACCCTGTCCTGGGTGTATCCTGCCTCATGCCCCAATTCTCCTGGGATAATCTGACATTTACATTTAGCAGACAACCTTATCCAGAGTGACTTACTTTAAAAAAAAAATCTCATTATACATCTGAACGGTTGACGGTTAAGGGTCTTGTTCAAGGACCCAACATGGTGTTCATGGGGTCTGAACTTGAGACGTTCCGAACTGTACTTCAATGCCTTAACCACTGAGCTACCCCTGACTTCTGTAGGAAATTCTGAAGGAGGCTCAGTGGTAGGTTTTTTGGCCATCATGTAGATGGTCTGGGGTTCAAATCCCACCCAGAGCCCAAAACCCAGCCCAACTGGTGCAGTGCTGGTCCCAAGCCCAGATGAAATGGGATGGTTGTGCCAAGCTTGTGTGCGGATTGGATCAGTCCGCTGTGGCGACCCCCTTTGACGGGAGCAGCCGAAAGACTAACAGCACCAAGTGCTTTGATACTCTTTAGTCAATCGTAGAGTATTCTATTGGTTTAAGCTTCTGTTTAATCTACATGAAATAATACAAGAATGGAACAGCTTGCCTTACAATAAATATATATTTTTTACAGAACACTTCTCAGATCTTAATTAGCTGTTGTTGCACTGCTGTTTAGAACAGTTATAAACAAAACAAACAAACAATACTACACAATAAATAGAACACTTTGAATGGCAGAGCCCAATAAGAGTTTATTTTCAGCCCCAAACCCTTGACTTCTTAAAGAGTGTTTATATCTTTATGTTAATCAGTGTTAAATTATGTATCTAAGAAAAAGTTTAAAAGTTATTAAACCAAACTGTAGGTTTTTTTTTTTAAGTGAGAGATATAAATTGAGGTATTCAGACCTGAGCCTTGCGTCCCTGCAGCTCCTGATCTTTAATAAATGTTTATAAATAACCCTGTACATCCTCTACACAGCGCATCCTGTAACAGCACTGACTCAGGACCTAAATAAAGACTCGACAAGCTCAAACTAAAGGCACTTCAGCAGGTCAGTCGATTTACACCGCGGTCTCGCCATCAGACAACAAGCTGGGTTTCCGCGACTCGTTTTTTTCTAATAAACAAAAAACACCGCCGCGCCGTGATGACGCGAACCTTATACGCCGTGATGACGCCATCATCCTGCGCGGTGGTACCGTTGTCCCGCCTCCTCCCGCGCTGGGATTGGTCAAACGGATACGTATACGGATACGTTCGAAGCTCATTGGACAATCCGTGCGTCAATTTAGCAACACTCTGTGTCTGCGTATGAATGAATGAAACAAAACAAACAAACAAGAGAAATTAGCATTTATACACTTTAATTATATTTAAAATATATAATTTATACGCTTTAATTATAAATGTGCAGCATGTTTATCCTCAGGCATGTAGTGTCTCAGTAATAAATAAATAAATAAATAAATAAATAAATAAATAAAAGTTTGCTTTTATAAATGCACAATACATCATTATTTTTCATTTATAATTTATTTTATAATTTATTCCCCCGCATATGACCTGAGCTCTATTCATAAATGTGCAGCCTGTTTATTCTTAGGCATGTAGTGTGTCAATTATTGATAAATAAATAAATAAATAAATAAATAAATATTACAAATTGCTGGGTTTAAAAGGAAAAGCTGAGCTGAATGAAACTCAAGCTATAAACAGTGAATGAATGCATTTCCCATTCTAAATGAACAACAGGAAGGCCCAGTACACTCAAACTGAAACTGAAAGATCAAAATCATTCAGACCAGAAGACCGACATTATAGTGGCACACAAAACTTCAAAAAGGTAATAAATGATCCTAATACGCTATAATCAAGTATGCATTGTTTAGATATTCGCATCAATCGTTTGCTGAAGACTTGTTAAGAGTGGATTTGAGACGGTTAGTCTGTTGAAGAAGTTAGAAGAAGTTTAAAGTTCCACTTCCCTAGCAGACTAGATACTGTACGCTATGGTAGTCTGGAATAAGACTCGTTTTATATGAAATGTCCATGTATTTATCACTCCTGCTAAGTTCATGAGACATTTCTTTTCATAAAAACAACCTACAACTTCATCAGAATAAGAATAAGAACAGGAACAATAAACCACACCGAGCAGAAAAGCTCAGAAACCGGTTTCTGCACTGCGGTGAAGGAGGTTCCTGATCTCACAGTTTATCTCTGGTAGACGCTGACTTAACTTATTTGTACCCTTTAATATGAGCTAAAAGCTGTATGTTATGTGTGAAATAACATATCAGATGACCAGTGTTTTAAGTTTGTGTGTGTGTATACTGTAAATGGCGTCCGACTCTGGTATGAAGTGGTTTCCAGGAAATCCTTGTTTAGATTGTGTTAGAAGGTTTACGCAGTCCAGATAAACATAAACCTTTGTACTGTGTGTGTGTGTGTGTGTGTGTGTGTGTGTGTGTGTGTGTAAAGTCTTGGGCACATCAAAAATAAATTCCATAAAGCAAATATTAATGAATTGTAACATTTACATTAATTGTAACAACCCCTTTGCTGTTTGAAAAAATATATAAAAGGAATTATTTTAATGTTTTAGAGAATTTAAGAAGTTCTTTCATGCACTGTTACTCTCATACCTGATTCTGTTTTTGTTGTTGTTGTTGTTAAATGAGGATAGACTTTTGGATAGAAACGTGGTGTATACTGAAAAAAGTTGCTTCATTTACTGCTATAGTAAGAAGTTTATTTTTGTTGTGTAAAAGTAATTGACTTAAATTGACTTTTAATTGACAAATTACTCTCTCTCTCACTGGGTGTGTGCCGTGGTGTCTGACATCAGGACATTAGTTTTTGTGGCCTGTGGGATGGGACCTCCATGAATCAGATCTGTTAGTCTAGTACATCCCATGCGTACTTCATCAGATTGGGATCTGGAGAGTTTGGAGGCAAGGTCAGCGGCCTTAAGCACTGTTTTTGGGTAGTGGAAGTCCGAGTCCATTTGAGTTTCCATTATTTCTTATGGCGAAAACAGCTTTGAGATAAAATGGCGTCCGGGAGGCCTTTTGTGATTTAAACCCGCAGAGCCGCAGAGTCACATGTGATGTGTGAGATCCATTTTCTTAGGCGTTGTTACAGTTTGGGGGAGAGAGAGAGAGAGAGAGAGACTGAAACTACAATACTATTAAACAAAATTAGTTCATTACTAATGTTTATGTAGATTTTTATTCTACTCTTATAATCCTCCCCAGATTAAAGCCAGGGAAAGGATCAAATAATAATAGTTTTGACAATTGCACGTTTAATTGCATGTGTTTTGATTTGATGGCTCCAATTTGATTTAACTAAGCTAACATTTTGTTAATAAAACTGTTCTTAATAATATGACATATTTTGCAGTAATTTTGTATGGTTAGTTGTAGCCATCACCACCACCACCACCAAAAAAAAAAAAAACCTTGACCATATCATCCCCCTTAATTTATCTTTTCTCACTTTGTCAAATTTAAGAACAGATTTTTACTTATGAACGTGCTCCCGGAACTGAACTTGTTCATAATAGGGGACAACCTGTATATTGAAGAGGCATGTGAATTGAAATAAAAGACATACAGTAAAATCCCTTCTGGATTTTTATTATTATTATTATTATTATTATTATTATTATTATTATTATTATTATTTTGCATATCTGTCACAATTCAGATTATCAAACAAATTTTAAGAAGTTCAGATGGCTCTATGGTCTGCATGTACACATACAAACATATGAAAAAAAATCTGCTGTTTTCCCTTATTCCAATTTCCTTAAATAAGGAAATTAAATTTTTCCTCTATGTGACCTTAGAGATCCTCCCCCAGCTCTGCCCAGCTCTTCTTTACTCCGCCAAGATCTGTCTCGCTCTGGGCACTATTTTTAAGACGTACAATAAATTAACCTTGATTAGTTATTGACTAACTAAGCAATTTCTAAGTTTTAAGAAGTGGTACTGTAGGTTAGTCATCGTGGTTAGCGGTTCGCAGTTGACTGCTAATGGCTAACCTAGGTTTTGGTCAGCTTTTAGATTTGTTTTACCTTTTATATATACAAACTAACAAACCAAAGACATCAGTGACTTTACAGGAAATTTTTTGTGTTTAGGTTTTTTTATATACAATGAAAAATATTTTAAATACAGTGAATGTTTTCAAATACAATAAAGTTACCCCTAGATTTAACTACTCAAATAGTTAAGATGAAGTTTAAATTTAGCAAACATCAGTGTTGTGTTACAAACCTTTATCATTTATAAAACCTGAATTTATAAAACATAACCATGATAAACCTGACTTTTTCTGTTTTCATTTAGGGGCAAGTGTAATGAGCCATCATGCAGATGGCAGGGAAGGAGAAGCAGAAGGCGAGCTCGATGTTAAATCTTGTCCTCATAGGAGAGGAGTGGACAGGAAAGAGCTCAGCTGGAAACACCATGCTGGGACGAAACAGATTTATAGCTGGTAGAGACACGGAGCATGTGATGCAGAGCTCTGGGTCCATCGAGGGGAGAAATGTGACCTTGATAGACACTCCAGGATGGGATTTCAATTGTTCACCAGATGTACCACTCAACATACTCAAGAAAGCATACACCTCTGAACTGCTGAGATGTCCCAGCTTCCATGTCCTGCTTCTGACAATCCCTATTTCCCAAGACCAGACATGGAACCAAAACGTTGTACAAAGGATGTTGAATGTGCTCAGATTGTTTAATGATGATATGTGGAACCACACCATGCTCTTATTCACCAGATCTAACCTTCTGCATTCCTCAGAGAGTTTGGAAGAATACCTGGAGGGTAATGGGAAGCCCTTCCAGAGCTTGGTGAAAAAGTGCAAGCACAGATACCATGCAATCAACAACCATTCCCAGAATGATTGCAAGCAAGTCAGGGAGCTGCTGGAAAAGATCGAGCAGATGATGCAAGAAAACAATGGCCAAACATTGCAACTAAGCATGAGTGAACAGGCCAACACACTGCAAGAAAACAGAGAGATGATGTATGGATGCTCCAAGATGGAGGAACACAAAGAGATGCAAACTTGCTTAGAAGACTACATGTTTAAATCACTGAGACCAGAGGAAAATGATTCATCAGATACCTCTGAGCAAAATGAGCTCCAAGGAGAAAACAGAGATATGGCCATGAACAGGGAAGAGAATAGAGAAATAATCAACACAGGAAAGAACACCCCTAAAGTCCTGGACATCTCATGGGACTTAAGCATTACTTGTGACTTTTATACTTGTGATTATGTCTCCAATCCACAAAGTGAGTAAAAAAAAAAAAACTAGTAAAACTTAATGTCATATATATTATATTCATATTTGTTTTTATTGGCATAACTTCAACAAACAGTTGCATTTGTATGAATAAAAAAAATGTGCACAGATATTATTTAAAAAATGCTAATTTTATTTTGCAGGTATTGTGATGATTGGTGTTCTTCAGATTTCAGTCTGCTGGAGAAAACTAAAACCATCATGTCAGACATCCTGGGTGTCCTTCACAGTATGTGGTGATGATATTGCCTGGCTTTTTATTATTGTTTTGTACCTGCTTCTGAGTTCTTTATATCTTATTTATAAAACATATGAAGGATCCAATGATACTGGTCATGAGACCATGAAAACACTGGTGTCTCAGTTTGGTGAACACCATCAAGAACTAAGCAAAGAAAACCAGGGAGCTTTTCATTCACTGCTGTGGCTGATTCAGAACAACAGCACTGCGAGTTTGGATGATGAAGAAAAAAGAGAGGAACAAGGAGAAAAGGAAGAAGAAGGAGGAGGAGAAGTGACACCCCAACAAAGTAATAAAAATGAAGATGAAAAGCAAATTCAGCAAGTCATTGAAGCTAATGAAAAGATACTCCAGTTTAAGATGGATGATAGCAAAGCGATTCCTGAACATGAATGGAATAAATATGATGACGAACATAAACTCCAGCAAAGAAAGCAGGTTGATGATGACCATCTGTTCCGCCATGACATAATGGAGGATGGGAAACAGATACTCCAAAGAAATAATGGAGAGCTATTACAACAAAGCAACACAAATCAACCGAACCTACAGGAAAATGACAAATTCAGGAACAATAGTAGGCATGGAGGTCTGAAAAAAAATAACCAAAAGCCTGAGATGCTGGAATATCAGCGTAAAATATGTAAAGATGATGTTATCTCCAAACACATTGTCAAAGATATGGAAAAGATTCCCCTGGACAGCAAGCGCTCTAAGCAAGATATACTCCAGGATAGAAGAAGGAAATCTAACCAAGCGATACCCCAGGATAACAGAGGGGGCTTTGAGCTAGAGAAACCCCAGGATAACAGAGGGGGCTCTAAGCAAGAAATATCCCAGGATAACAGAAGGGGCTTTAAGCAAGAGATAAACCAGGATAATGGTAGGCACTCTAAGCATGAGATACCGCAGGATAACAGAAGGGACTCTACCCAAGAGATACCCAATGCGAATGAAGGGGGCTCTAAGCAAGAGATAGCCCAGGATAAGTTAAAAAGCATTAAGCTACTAGAGATACACAAGGATAACACAAGAGGCTCTAAGCAAGAGACACCCCAGGATAACAGATGGGGCTTTAAGCAAGAAAAAACCCAAGATAACAAAAGGGTTTTTAAACAAGATATACCCCAGGATAACAGAAGGGGCCCTAAGCAAGAGATACCCCAGGATAACACAAAGGGCTCTATGCAAGAGATCAACCGGGTTAGCAGAAAAGGCTCTAATCAAGAGATATCCCAGGATAACACAAAGTGCTCTAAGAAAGAGATAGCTCAGGACAGAAGAAGAGGCTCTAAGCAAGAGATACCCCACAATAACAGAAGGGGCTCTAACCAACAGATATCCCATGATAACAGAAGGGGCTTTAAGTTAGTGATACCACAGAATAACAGAAGAGGCTCTAAGCAGGATATACCCAAGAATAACAGAGGAAGTTCTAAGCAAGAGATAAACCAAGATAACAAAAGGGTTTTTAAACAAGATATATCCCAGGATAACAGAAGGGGCCCTAATCAAGAGATATCCCAGGATAACACAAAGTGCTCTAAGAAAGAGATAGCTCAGGACAGAAGAAGAGGCTCTAAGCAAGAGATACCCCACAATAACAGAAGGGGCTCTAACCAAGAGATATCCCATGATAACAGAGGAAGCTCTAAGCAAGAGATAAACCAAGATAACAAACGGGATTCTAAGCATGAGATACCTAAGGATGACTTGAGGGGCTCTAGGAAAGGTATATCCAAGGATAACAGATGGGGCTCCAAACAAGATATACCACAGAATAAAGGCAGAAGGGGGAATGAGAAAATAATTCCACAGTACACTAATGTACGAGGTGCTGAGGTGATTAAAGAGACACCAGGACAACAGGTAGAAGGAATAAACCTCAACTGGCGCAAAAATCAACAAACCAAAGACATCAGCAACTTTACAGGCAAGTCTGTGCATTTAGTTTTTTTTTTACATACAATGAAAAACATTTTAAACACAGTAAATGTTTTAAAATACAATCAAATCATCACCTAGATTTAACTAATCAAATAAATAAGACCTTTCCGCTGGATAATTACTGTAGGAATTAAAATGGTTCAATTGGCCACAAGATTTTTAACCTTAACTGATGTAGTGAGTAGTTCTCATTTCTTACACCACCATGTCAGAAGACATATCCACCTTGGACTGTACATCTGAAAAACTGAGGATTTAGGGCCTTGCTTAAGGCACCAACAGTGGCAGCTTGGGGCTGCTGCGGTGCAACCTAATGACTTTCTGATGAATAGTTCAATAACTTAGCATCTCATCAACGTCTGATGTAAATGAATTTTGAGGATTTGTTTTCAGCTGCAGATACCACAAAAAAATAGTGAAATCCAAATTAATTTACTGCTTATAAGCTGGTCCAGGCTCTGAGGGTTTGCTTGTCAATACGAGTCCAAATGTCATATTTATAATGCTGTAATCACCATTGAAGTACATTTGCTTAGTACTGTTTTTGCTTTATAAGTTCATTTTATGTTAGCGTTCGGGTTTGTGTTTGTGTTAATTATTTTTAAATAATTTTTCCTTGATATTAAAAAATAAGAAATTTGTTATTATTCACTCTGTAGATGTTAAGGACATAAAGGAGAGTGCTCAAATATGCCAAGCAGGGAGACGTGGGCAGGCTCCTGAGGCAAGAGCAGCGTCCTCGTCCAGACTGAGCCGGAAAGGTAATATGAATCACAGCTTGGATTATACAAATGTATGCATTTTATAGTAAAGCTGTTAAACTTTATCCACACTCATTTAACAATTTGAAGTTATTTGTCACGTTCTTAGAAGAAATAATTCAGAAAGTTTACAATAACTTGATTACCTTATGTATTTGTCTTTAATTCAGCATATTTCTTGTCTGTCTTTTGTTCAGCCATCCTGTTCAATCAATTTTTATTAATTCCATCTTCATGTGAATATTATTGCTTTTCTTTTCTGGTATTGTAGCAATTTTAATGTAATTGAGTTGCAATTTCACATCCAAAGCTATCCAAAGCTTGTAAAAACTTGTTAAAGCTAATTTTATTGAACTAAGATGCGAGTTGTAAAATATAAGGATTTTGCAAAATAAATAAATAAATAAATAAAAATTTTGTTTGTTTGCAGATGCTGGAGAAGAGGACACAAGACAGCATAGGGGTGTTAGGAAAATTAGGAGAAGCAAGAGTCTGGAAAGGTTTATTGGATATTACAGTGAGTATATTTTATATAAATTTAATTAAAATTTAAAAATAAGAGCTGTACTGAAAGTAATGTAAAAGTCAGTATAGTTTTTACATAGTTGAACCCATCGCTCCAGTTCTCTTTGGAAATCCCCTTTCTCATAGTTCATGGTTTCCGAATTCTTATGCCTCTCTCCCTTACGCATCATTACTTTTTTCTAGTATATTTTGTCATATACTCATAAAACAACCCCAATAATACAGAAATACTTCTTAAGTCTCTATAGAACCCCTTTGCAGCTATACAGCATGCAGATGGTTTCAGTGTAGTAGTGGCTAGGGTTGTGATTAGGGTTAGTGTCTGGGTTAAGGCATGGGCCTTGGGTTAGGGGTTAGTGTTAGGGAAATTAGAACATTTTGGTAATAGTTACTTAATTTACAAACAAAATCTTACACATGATTACCTCTCATTGTAAACACAAATGAAGTCACCTCTTCTGCAATGAACTCATTACAAATCTGCTGTGTATGTGCAAATCATACTCCTGAGAAAGAAGAACAAACATGTTGAGGCCTAGGTCTAAGATCTGACACAAAATAGAAACAAAATACAAAACACCCCATTTACCATTCTTAAAGTGAAATCAGTTTAAATTGCCTTTCATGGATATAGAAATGTCTTTAAAAGTTGGTATATGAATATTTAATCTTTTAAAGTGAACATTACTTTGTTTTGTCTAGATGCTTTCTCAGCATATATGCTTAGTTCCTTTGGTAGTGTAATTTCAATTTCATTTTATGGAAACGTCTTTAAAAGTTGGTACAGTGGAACCTTGGATTATGAGCATAATTCGTTCCGGAAGCGAGCTCGTATTCCAAAACACTCATAAACCAAATTAAATCTTCCCATAGGAAATAACGAATACTCAAATAATTTGTTCCACAGCCCCCAAAAAATAAATACAGAAAAATAATTAATACAATATATAAAGTAAAACTAAAACAAATTAACCTGTACTTTACCTTAAAAAATAAAGTTAAAATAAATCCCAACAGATAAGTGTTTTTGTTTGTGTGCGCAGACACCACATGTGTGTGTTTTTGTGTGTGTGTGTGTGTGTGTGGAATTAGCCCCTTCCCTCGCCTCGTATTACACAGTAAAACTCCTCCTCCCTTCCCCCAGCTCACTTTTTAAGTTTCACAACAAACACACACACAATGGAAATCTCTCTAATGACACTCGCGTGAGCGCAGACTAACGGAATCATTGCTGTAAAGTAAAAAAACAAAAAAAAAATGAACCAGCACCTTACCTTTGAAAAGAATCGCGACAAAGTTTCTGTGTAGAGTAGAGTGTGTGTGTCTGTGTGAAGCCAGGGAGGGGGGTGTAAAGGCGAGAGAGTGTGTGTTTGTGTGTTTGTGTCAGTGTGTGTGTGTTGGTGTCAAAAAACTCGGCACTCGTAAACCAAGACATGCTCGTTTTTCAAGGTAAAATTTATTAAAAAATCTTTGCTCGTCTTGCGGAACACTCATAAACCGAGTTACTCGCAATCCGAGGTTCCACTGTATATGAATATTTAATCTCTTAAAGTGAACATTACTTTGTTTTGTCTAGATGCTTTCTCAGCACATGTGCTTAGTTCCTTTGGTAGTGTAATTTCAATAGTATGCTTAATAAACAGTATTTTTGTTTGTTAGATGCTGGAGAAGTGGACACAGGACAGTATGGAGATGTTAGGAAAATTAGGAGAACCAAGAGTCTGGAAAGGTTTATTGAATTTAACAGTAAGTATTTAAAATATACTTTCTTAATATGAGGGCTGTATTGAAGTGAATGCAAAAGTCATATTTATTAAAAAGTCATAAATGTATTTATTTATTTCAAATAACTTTGATGTAGTACTGTATGGGTTAAGGTTCAGGGTTTAAGTTAAGGCTTAGGCTTAGGGTTGAGGAAATTAACACTTTTGAGGTACAAGTTCCTTAATTTACAAAAGAAAGAAAAAACACACACACAGTATAATCTTGTTTTGGAAACAAATATTTTCACCTCTTCCATTTATGTTAAACTCACATTAATAATTTGCAGTTATTTAAGTAATTGCTTAATTATGTTTATTTTCCCAATATACTGTAGTTCCAAGGCAATTAATTAAATTGTACCAAAGTTATTGGTAAGTACAGTACAAATCAAAAAGCTGTTAAACATTTTTTAGTTACCATTTCTCACAATGTGTCTCAAATAAATTTGAAAACCCTAGGGGTTAGGTTTAGGGTATGTATTAGGAAATGAGGTTTGAGTTTGGGTCAATGTTTTGCGTTTATGGTTAATGACTCACAAAGATGGTGAGTCTTAGAGCTCACACAAAACAAAAACACTGACTCACTCATTTATCATGCATACTGCTTTATCTTGTATACAGGGTTGCAGGGGACCTGGAGCCTATCCCAGGTCACTTAGGGCACAAGGGATTGAGGTACACTCTGGATTGAGTGCCAATTCATTGTAGGGCACACACATACTGTACACCCACGTGCTCATTCACACACTACAGGCAATTTGGGAACGTCAGTTAGCCTTATCTTCATGTGCGTGGTTTGTGGGAGGAAACCGGAGTACCTGGATGAAAACCACCAATCAGGGAGAGAACATGCAAACTCTATGCACACAGACCCAAGGCGGGAATTTAACATGCAACCTGGAGGTTCAAAGCGGCAGTGCTAACTACTAAGCTGTTGTGCCGCTATTTAGGAAATAATTATAGAAAAAAAAATATATATTTTTTTTGCATCAAGATAGCATTTTATGTTCCCTTTTAGTTTTTAACAGATTGCTTTGACCACTGAATTGCTTTCAATGAATAATTCTCTTCACAGAAGCAAAGGTGGAAAACACTTTATTGATACAGTGTATCTCACCCATGAATCTCACCCATGCCTATTGAGACTAAAGGCTCTGAAAATCTCTGTGCTTAAATTTTAGCATTTGGCAGATGACCTTATCCAAAGTGACTTACATTTTTATTGTATTATACATCTGAGCAATTGAGGGTTAAGTGCCTTGCTCAAGGACTCAACAGGGACAACTTGGTGGTCATGGGATTTGAACCTAAGACTTTTTGATCCATAGTCCAATGCCTTAAATACTGAGCCACCACATTATATTGCTTTTAAAATTTCTTAAACAACATTATGTGAATTGAATTATTGATTTTATGCTTTTCTGGACTATAAATTCAAATTTAATAATGGAACTGCCCATAAATACCCATAAATATAAATATAAATATAAATGTATAAACAAAGATTATGTGCAATGTTCTTTAATTATGATCTTAAAATAAGTTATTTAAGCTTGCTTAATTCAGCTGGTAATATATTCAACAACAACAACAACAATAATAATAATAATAATAATAATAATAATAATAATAATAATAATAATAACTGTCTCTATTCTTTCTTCTTCATTCATTGTTTGACATCCTTTTTGTCATTTAGGGAACGTTGAGAAGACAGCAGTGAGCAGAGAACACATTTGAACAGACTCTAAATGGACAAAAATCAACAAAAAAACTTTCTGCCATTTTCTGCCTGACCTGCTGAATGTCACTTTTCTTTTACTGTTTTCCTCACTGCATTACTGCCTATTACTACAGAAAAATATCAAGTGTTGATTTCATACTTCCATTTAAATTCATTTCAGTCTGATATTCATTTGGACCTGTATAAACACTGTATAGTATTAATTCAACGTTACATTTACATTTAGGCATTTAGCACGCGCTCTTATTCAGATTGATTTACAAAAGTGCTTTGAAGTTTCCAGCATTGGCTAGATCCTTACACTGGGTTACTAAGTAAGTGCTATCAGTCAAACACTTTTAATATTTACCCAAATATTGAAGATGGTGAAAAATGATGTTAATTCACTATTAAGAATTTTGTTGTGTATGCGTGTAGTGTTCTGTTTCTTTATTTTTATTATTGTTGACATGCTTGAAGGTTTATCTGCTGGTTTTACATGCTTGAAATGTTTATACAAAATATGTTTATATAATAAATCTGCTGTTAGTCTGAATAGCACTGCTACACATTATTAATATTATGATCCAATAAATCTACTTTTAAAATCCAGATTGGTAAAAACAATATTTAGGATTATTTTGAAAAGGAACTCAATTATCTTTTTTTCTGGTGGTCTTGGCTTCGAGGACAAAATAATATAAAGTTTTGAGGTGTCCCCAGGACTGTACCATTAAAAAGTGAGAAAATAAATTATTCCAAATGAGAAAATTTTGGAAAATAAAACGTCACTTTACTTTATATAAAAATATAAATACAAACATTATTTATATATCAATATTAGCCACTAGGGGGCAGTAGTCGTAAGTTACAAGAAATTATCATAAGTTTAAGTACTTAGAGGCTAGATTTACCAAATGGTCAGTTTATGAAACACATCAGTGGGTCAGTGAAATCTGCTATTTTTTTTCTCAGAAAAGTGTTCTTCTTTGTTAAGTAAGAATTAGCAGGTATATACAAAATGATATGCAATGAAATGCATGAAAAGTTACCTACAAATAGAAAACTTACACTATGAAGATTTATAGTGTAAATATAAAACATATGGTTAAAAATAGAATTTGCAATAAAATAATAAAAAGATAAGTCACAAAATAAAATGGATTGAAAATAGAAATTTAAATTACACAGGAACCGAATTTACAAAATGAAAGTATGAACTAAAAAGTAAGAAATAAAAAATGAAAATACAGAAATGTGAAAATATAGTGTGGGTACGACAGCAGCAGAATGATTTGAAACATGGAGTATAAAATGACGAGGTGTGTGAGCAGCTGTGTCAGCAGGGATTTTATTTATATTATTTCATTATTCCTTATTGTTCAATTCATTTCATTTCAATTCAATTCAATTTTATTTATATAGCGCTTTTAACAATGTTCATTGTCTCAAAGCAGCTTTACAAGAATGAAAAAAAGGGATGAGTCAACAGGTGCAGAGGGCAGATGGGGTCTGGATCACTGGGAGCTCAGGAGCAGCATTTGTAGCTACAAACCACCATGAAGAAGAATCCAGCTGGAGCAGGTCCTTCTCTGGATGCCTCAGGAACCTCAAAGGGTCGGCCTCTGTCTACTGAAGCTGGATGAATCTCCAGATGCCTCGGGATGGGTGGAAGAATACAGAACAGATGGAGAGAATTAGCGTAGTTGCCATTCAGGATAGATGTACTGGAGGATGAGGTTATGGGATGAATTACGTGTATGCCAGATTAAAGAGATGCGTCTTCAGTCTTCTTTTAAACTGGGAAACTGTGTCTGAGCCCCAAACAATGTCAGCAAGGCTATTCCAAAGTTTTGGAGCTAAATATGAAAAAGCCCTACCTCCTTTTTGTAGATTTTGATATTCTGGTAACTACCAGAAGTCCGGAGTTTTCTGATCTTAAGGAGCGTGGTGGATTGTAGCGTATCAGAAGACTGGTTAGGAATGTGGGAGCGAGACCGTTTAGAGCCTTGTAGATAAGTAATGATATTATGTAATTAATTCTAAACTGAACAGGTAGCCAGTGCAGGGATGATAATATTGGAGTTATATTATCATATTTTCTTGAGCTAGTTAGAAAATAGTAGTTATTTAGTTTAGTAGTTAAAAGATACTTGTGTGATCTCTACTAGTGAACACCATCTTCACCTTCTTCACCACAGGGTTTTTAACATCTTGTCTCGAGGGATATTTTAAACACCTGAATCACAGCTGACTTGGAACAGACACATTAGATCACTCCCTGATCCTCCTCTGTATCCTCCACTTCTACCTTATAGCCCTGGGTTAAAATCTGTACAATTTAAACAACAGCATACTGACAAAGAGCAGAGATGTTTATTCAGTGTTTAATGAATGGAGCTGTTCTGAATAATTGCATTCAATAACCTGATGAATATTCAGTTCATACGGATTTCAAATATTGATGATGAACATGTCTTAATGGTTGCACAGTTCAGATCATCTTATGTTAAATATTAATGATATGAAAGAAGTAATTAGACATGTATCTGTAGCTAATATAGGACAAATATTCAAATTCAAATTTTTTTTATTTTTTATTTTTTCCAAATACACAGCCATAGTTACTCTGATATGCAGTGAAATGCTTATATGACCCCCAGTGACCTAAAAAGAAGGATGTCTCTGAGAGAATGAAATGCACTAACGAGTACAATTAGTCTAAATAAAAATATGAAATAAAAGAAAATTATAACATAGAAATGTTTAAGCTGAACATTTTAAATTATGTACAAGGTTGCTAATGAAATAGAATTGAAATAGAAGTGTATGTACACTCTAAAAAATGCTGGGTTGTTTCTGTAAACACATTGTTGGGTTGTTCATGCTGGGTCAAAATTATGGGTTATTTCGGGGACTTTAAACACATGGTTGGGTTGGGTAATGCTGGGTCAAATGAGATGTAGTTGGTCATTTACACATGAACACCTGGTTGGGTTATTTTGACCCAACAACTGGTTTATAACTACAGCCTGCAAAATTTTTGTAATATTACTGTTATTGTGTCACAAAGTGTAGTTTTGAGTTGTTTAAGCGAGAATGTATGTGTGTACAGCTCAAAACATCAATCGGTTATTAAATATAGCGTCTATTAAAAAAAAATGCCAGAACGATTTCGGAGATTTGAGCTCCAGGCAATCCTGCGGTGCTCCGCGCTCTTGTAGCCGCAAAATATAGCCTCATCTTGGCAGAAACTTCTGGAAACGACCGCTGGCTGTGACGTCACTGCAGTGGTTAAAACAGCGGATTTTTTATTTTATGTATTTCTAACAGGTAATCGTTGGTATAATACGGTTATGGTATAATAATATCGCGGCTGTGAGAAGCATCCTGTACGCTGCGTTCTATTTGCACTATACCCGGAGTCCTCAAACCCTCGAGTGTGCACTTCCAAGTCAACTCCGCTCTTTGCGTTTTTGGAATTGA